>JAKSYS010000157.1:0-103021 GCA_022925895.1 Fragilaria crotonensis
CCTAACCGTTGCGAAACACATACTTTGCAAAACGTCAGTTTTGCATCTTGAAAAACTGAAGTGCAGTTCTGCAAGCTTGCAAAACCGAATTTAAATAGAGCTCGACCTCGATACATACTGGCACCAACGCATTTTTACGTCAGTTTAAATAAATAAATGTTTAGGAGAAACTGACATACTGGAGTCTACACGTTTCAACGAATGTGACCGTTGTCTTTTGAAGATTTTCAAATTGTACTGAAGGGTACACAATTTTCTACATGTATAAAGTTTTGAAAAAGAGTTTACAACTTTTTCAAGGACATATATCTCTTTACTCGCTCCGAGGTTTCGGTTTCGCAACACGGTTAGGGACGGTGTTTTACAAATACGAAAAAGTAGAATGAAAACATGGTTTTGCTTTTGCTTTTGCAACACCGTTAGGATCGGCCTAAACTCTAACAACCGACACCATTTTGAGAAAATTCCGCAAGATTTCAAACAATTCCGTTTATGTCGCACTCCTGCTTGATTTGTCAGAGGAAGCACTTGGAAACGGTTGAAATGAAAATGTAATTCTCGAAGAATTGTACTCGGAGTTTCGTTATGAAAAAGAATAGTCTACGACAAACGGTGCCTTCT
Organism: Fragilaria crotonensis; assembly: GCA_022925895.1. Lineage (NCBI taxonomy): Eukaryota > Bacillariophyta > Fragilariophyceae > Fragilariales > Fragilariaceae > Fragilaria > Fragilaria crotonensis. The sequence goes on from JAKSYS010000157.1 coordinate 622, forward strand.
CAATTTGAAATACGGTTTGTATTAAGAACTTCCATCCATTTTGAGTGTCTGGCGTATCTTGATAAACGACTACACACATGTTAAAACCCTGTTTCCAACCATCTTGACATAAACCTAGGCCTGTCCATAGTTAATTTCTCGAATCCAAGTTTCCAAGTTTCGAAGGGGCACATAACCAAATGATTTCGGGTTCGATTTTTGTGCCTGCCCAAGACTCGTCCATAGTTATCCAAGTTCTGAACTCCTAAGTTGCCTTCAAACTTCAAACAGATCAATCGTGAGTACCACTTTGAGTGCGTACTTAGTACTTCATAGACACAAATGGTGAAGAGGACTGTACCATGACGAATGCCACCATGGCTGCAAGACGAAAGAAGTCCCAGCAAGAGGACGTGGGCAACTCTATTGAAGTTGGATATGTCATGGCTAATGTGGCTGCACTCGTAGCAGATTTTGTATTAAGCCAAAGTCGCAAACAGAAGCGAAGAAGGAAATTTCACGGAGGATCGCTGCCTGGGCGTACATTTAGAGTACGAAAGCGAAGGTCTGTTGAAGACGTTTACAATGAACTTGGGCACATCTACTTTCGCAGGGCATATCGAATGAAGTACAGTACTTTTAAATGTCTTGCCGAGGAGCTTGGTCCCTATATAATTAGAGCATCTGGTCAGAAGGACGGTGTGCGCCCTGGTTCTCCACCAAATGGACACATATCATCCGATGTCAGGCTTGCATGTGCAATTCGTTGGTTCGCAGGTGCTTCTGCATACGACTTAATGACCACATTCGGAATCGGTCACACCGACACAATCAACAGCTGTTGGTACGCTGTAGAAGCTGTCAATGGACATCCAAGCTTCAACATTGAGTACCCAGAAGACCATGAAAAGCAGAAGGCTATTGCACGAGGGTTTCAGGAAGCCTCGGCTGCAGGATTCAACTCGTGTGCTGGGGCAATAGATGGAGTTCTTATCTGGATACACAAGCCATCTCGAAAAGACTGCTTAGACGCTGGTTGCGATGAAGGCAAGTTCCATTGTGCTAGAAAGCACAAGTTCGGATTGAATTGTCAGGCCGTGTGCGACGTTCGTGGGAGAATCTTGGACATTTCAGTTCTATATCCAGGATCAACATCGGACTGCCTTGCTTTCGAGGGTATGTCACTCTTCCAGAAGCTGGAACACGGCATATTGGCTCCAGGTTTATGCCTTTTTGGTGACAACGCATACATAAATACTCCATTCATGGCAACCCCGTATCCAGCGGTGTCTGGCGGAACACAGGATTATTACAATTTCTACCATTCGCAGCTAAGAATTCGTATTGAATGCACATTTGGGATGTTGACGCACCGATGGTCCATCCTGCGAAGCGCAATACCAATGAAGGTCACCGTGCGGAAGACTGTTGCACTTGTGCTTGCACTGGCCAAGCTTCACAACTATTGTATTGATGTCGGTGACGACTGCGCAGATGTTAGAAACACAGCAATTGACGAGTGGACGGCTGAAGCTAACGGTGCGGTACCATTGGTTCCCGTGCAAACGGAAAATGCCAGTCAAAATGTTGTTCCCGAGCAGCTTGTAGGTGGCTGGTGGACACCATTTTGACGATGTGGGTGGCTCAGCAGGTCGTCACAATCTACAGCGACGTTACAACTATGTAAGCCAGCAAGTAGATGGTGTGCCACTTCCAAGGGAAAGGCTCCATCAGCACATTGAGTTGATAGGCCTTACCAGACCAACACCACAACCCAATCGACGCCGTGGCACGTGATTAGAGACGTATGATTTTAGAATGTGACAATTACTCCTACTAGTAGTCCGTGTTGAGATTCTCTTCCTCTAATTCACGAATCTCATCCTCCAAAAGCAACCCTTCCCTCCTGTAAAACTCCGCCTTTCGACGACTTGAAGGATCTGTTGCACCTTCTGCCTCGGCAGTAAGCCTTCGATACTTTTCCACGGTACCTGGTATGCGAAACGGGGATCACCTGCGCAAGAGGATACTTGTACGAGCACGAGCGAAAGGAGTGTGCAGGAAGAATCCTGTGGATTCTTGGTGGGAGGAAACGTGTTGAAGAGATTTGTTCTCAGGATCCAAGCAAAATGAGTGGTGTAGAGGTAACTTGGATTTCCACTTGGATTCGAACTTGGATAAACACCTTTCGTCAGGGTCGATCCAAACCTTGACGAAGAACGAGTCCCACCACACTCGGAAATCGAAGTTAAAGGGCCCTAAGTCACGAGTAACTTGGAGTTTTGGGGTTGGAAACTTGGAAATTAGTAGTGAAAAATTAACTATGGACAGGCCCTAATTTTCATGATTTCATTCTAACGTCTACATATAAACTACTGTACAAGGTTTACGTTGAAACCTATGTCATAGTTAAAGCTACTGATCCAGTAATTCCGAACATTATCTACCAGGCGTAAACAAGAAAAGAGTGGGTCCCACTGTCCCACCTCTCTTACATTAGCTAGCCAGTAACATGTTTTCAACACCTTCATTGGCAGATGAGATGTAGTGCATTCTAATCACTTATCATTACGGCTGATGCACTACCACTTTGTTGGCTTGATCCTCCACAAACTGCTCATAAATGGAACCTGCATAAGCAAAAGCTGTGGTTTGGAAACATGTGCATCATTATCTGCCTCCATGAACAGTCAATGACTCTTGGAATGTGCCAGTGTTGTTCTTGTCCTTGAGGTCACAAATGAGTTTGAAGAAGATAACACATCAGAATGAGCTTACCAATCTACTCCCCTTGTACTGCTAATCTTTCTTTATCTCCTCAATGGTATCTAGTTTGCCAATGCTCACTCGCCGATTTGCCATAACCCTTAACCCCCACAAAAAACTAGACATTAATTATTCATCTCTAACAAAATCAAGATTTTTGTTCAAAGCTAGAAAAATCTAGGCGAGTTACATCTAGCAATGCCACCCTTGGTTTCTTCCAAGCAAGAACCGCTAGAAGACACATCATACACAAATTCGTGTGGCCTTTTGAAGCAGAGCATCAAACACATATGTGTCCGTATGATCTAGAAACAGCGTTTACCAAATAACAAGTTTTTAGTTTTGTCTACTTGTACCTTGTAGAGAGCAAGACCAGCCAGCAGGGAATGTTAGCTACTATAAGACCTACAACTTGCATTCAAGTTTTCTATCAACAATTCATGTTGAACATTGTGCCGACCATCAAAAAGAAAGGACCTGACCAATACTGGAGCATCTGCCAGCAGCATGCCTAATAATGACACACTTTCAGATCTGCAGCATGCAACACCACCAAGGAGTTTGGAACTTACACAGCTTGCCAAGATTGCAGATTTGAATGTGTTGACCTCAGTTTCTTCTGTCCACTGCAATCCTCCTCCCCATCAAGCTTGGGAAATGAGGTACTAAATGTTAAGGGATTGATCAGACATCTTCCAACAGATTTTGCAAACCTTGTGCAAACTTTGAACTGAAAGGTTGACAAAGGGTTTCCAACACAATAAACATTCATGGTCAAATAATACGGAAATTTTGTGGTGCTAATAACTTCATAAGTCACAGATTGGCACCAAGGGCACAATGCTCCAAGATGCAGAAATGTCTACAATGATAGAATCCAGTGATAGAGCAATGGAGTCATTTTTCTATCTTGTCATTGAGCAAAAACACAAAAGCGAAGCATGTGAAAGACCAATTGTCAACGACAACAATAAGCGAGAGGACAACAATAAAGGAGGGGGAGTGACCAAAGTGTAGTAATGCAAATGATTTTCTTATGTGAAAGACCATGAAAACAAACTAAAAAGTAATTTAATATCATACCAATTCCCACATCCACCATTTTGTTACCCCTGTCATTGTTGCCAGATACTCCACAAGGAGCTGAGGCTGAAGCCCTTTCATCACTTTCCACCCAAATCCGTACCACTTATAATCATGCCTTTTGTCCAGGCTGTCCACAATCCACTGGCAAGCAAACCCCACTCCCAAAATTGCTTGCATCCACAGCATCCACTTCTGTCATCATTTAAACCTCACTAATTACTACTAGTGGTGACACTTTGCTATCCAATCCTGAAGCAACTTTCCAGCCTCGCCACCATTGTCAGCTAGTACTGGCATGACCTTGTAACTTTCCTATGCATGCCCCCGTGTCTATCCATTTGATCCGCGATTTGTCTTCATCACCAACTTCGCACTGGTGACCATGAGAGAGCAATCGATTGGTGAGCAGTGGACGTGTGATCTCATCCCAAGAATCAGGGGAGAAACCTTTTCAGTTGAAATGCTCCAAGCCGTCAAAGGATGATTGTTGACTTACTGCTAATAGGATGAACTGGACATTGTGCAATCTTTATGCTTGGTACAGGGGAATCAAATGTGTGCAGGCCAATCCATTTCATTGCACACCAGCCACTAACTTTTTCAACAAAAAACATTAAAGAAGAAATGCTTACACTTTCACATTTGCGGTTGTTGGGTGCTTCACAGCTAATTTGAGTCCCATCACTTCTCTGGGACTCCTTCCTCCTCAGCGTGGACCAAAGAATCAAGCTGAGTATTGAGGAATAACAGCAGAATGGTGACAACAGTGAATGGAAGCTCTCCATTTGCACAAGGGCATCTTTGATGTGTCATGCATTTAAATGGGTATGGGGTTGAATCCGGTTGGGAGGTTACTTTCTAGCCAAAACCTAAACTTATCCTTTGCTCCCCCCTATAACAAGAGAGCACCAAGGTTGGGTACCTGTAGTGGTGAGTTCTTTAGAAACCTCCCCATCAGAAGCAAACTGGATCGTTTAGTTCTCATGTTTTAGCGTTGTCATCCATTTCCTCCAGATCCTTCTTGTGCGCCACCTGGCTTTAACTAAATCGTAGGAAAAAGTCTTTGAACATCACATCTGTAGGCATCCGGAGAACACCATTGATCGTTTTGCATTCGCTGAAGTATACGGCAAAGGCAAAACATTTTAATTCATGTACCCTGAAGAAGAATAACTCTTCCCCGCAATGATGGATATATGCAATGTAAATACTGCACACCTTAGCAGAGACTGTTTGTGCTTATCGGCCGACACCAGTGGTGCATCGTTCTCCTCACCTGCATGCATACAGCGTGCACGGAGATCCAAAGCTTCCGAGAACGAAAGTGGGACAATACATCACCCCGACATTGTTAATCTCGTCCACTCGTCGTCAGACTCTGCTCGTAATGCGATATCTGTACACCTATGGCCACATCCAGCATCCGAACGGTAACAATTTTGAAGTGATAACATTGTGTGATTGGGTAATGTGAGTGGACAAGGGAAGATGGCCTTGTGGGAACACTCTCGTTTGTTTTTCTCGACGAGTTCGTAGAAGTCAGACACTCTGGCCGTAACCAGGTCTCGCCCCAGTGCGTCAATGGTCAAATCTAAGCTTGCATTGACAGCCCGATAGAAGATCATGTCATAATTGTCTTGTAGAAACTCGCCCGCCAAGTATTCATCAACCTTGGGAGTTCTCCATGCCCGCGTCAATTTGATACACCCTTTCGCAGTCATCCCGTCGTCATATTCGTCGGCCTTGGCAGACAAGACAATGAGGTCGGCAAGAGGAACCTTCAAAATCATGGACATGACTACTAGCGATTCGGGCATCCGCTCGGCAACTGCAATAAAGTCGTAGTTCTGGATCACATGACGAATTTCTTCTTCTCTGTTTGTGAAATTCTTTAATTTCACATAATCCAGCATGTACGTTTTAAACTTGCGTCTTCCAACAAAGTCAAGAATATTCTGTTCCGTGGCGTTGACACCATTCCGACTCACTTCGAAAAAAAAGAATGCACTCATGACACGGGGTGCGGGTTGTCGAATTGTCGTCCATAGTAAGGATCTATCAGTATCGCGAAACAAATACTGTTGCAGTCCTGCGGATGCCCTTCCATGGGAATGTCTTGTAAAGCAATGCTCGTTCATAGTACCCATCAAGCGACGTCCCAACGTATCGGCAATGCGAATGGAAACGCCACTTCCAGTGGTTGATGCGCACTTATCCACCTTGACATACAAAATACCCGATCTTGGGCCCTCCTCCTTGTGACACCAATTGTAGGGTGTAGTAGCAGATCGGTTCCAGACAGGAAAGGCTCGTGCGACGGGAAAGCTATGGGGCACGGTGATGTTCACATCTTGGTGGGGAGCCGTATTTGACCTTGGAGTGATTGCAACGCTTGGCGGTGTGGTGTGGTTTACAACCTCCAGAATTTCTGTATTCGTTTTCGTTGTGATCATGACTTGTGTCGTGAAATGCCAATCCACCACACGCACAATCGGGGAAAACGAAATGACGACCAATCCCCAAAGCATGGACTGTATCGTCTTCATGCTGTTCAAGTGCGCCAATAGTTCAACCTTTGATGTACCTGGTACAAGTGCTTGATTCCTGGGTTGATGAGACCCGATTTGAACCAGGTCCTGGATAGTCCAACAACTTCCCAGGCAAGCGAACTACTGTATTGTATGGCGATGCAAGAACCAAGTCCGAAAAGCCTATAGTGATCTTGTGACGGCCCTGTCCTGTTGACTTGTGACTTACTGATGAGCCTAATGAATTGCGAATATGTATACTGGTACAGAACGATTATACATTACAATACACGCAATTGAAATACATCAATCGCATGGGCATGATTTTATGCTTCGCGGTTGAAAACTCGAAACATCTCTGTTGCCGAATGTTTAAGTGCATGAGGTTACACATATAAAAAATGTCGTTTAGGATACCCAGCTCTACTTTGTTTTAAAAATTTAAAATACTCAAACACTCAACTATACACAAACTACACACTACACACTACTCCAGTAGTACATGACAAAGCTGCAACTGTACCTTGTACAAGTGCTACTATCAGGTACGTATACTGTGCACATTGTACTGGAGTGCAATGGATTACTGTAGGACATGCAAACATGTCTGTCGTTCGCCATGGATGTGTCACAGCGTCACAGCATGTGCCTCTACTAGAGACTCTACTACAGTACTAGCTTGAGCACATATCGTTGAGTATGCGCTAAAAAAGTCTCATTCCAACACAAAATCAACGTCAAGTGTCAAGCATCTACGTTGAACTGTGCACGGAACACCATGTCCTGTCATACTGACCCATCACTCGTGTCACCCGCCGCCGCGACAGCAGGGTTGTTGCAAGATCGCATCAAGCCTACTACTCTCATCAAGGTGGGAACTGGAAAGAAGAACAATAATAATGATAATAATGATAATAATTGCGAAAACGACAATGACATTGTTCCTCGCTTCATTGTGGGGTATTGGTCCACGCGAGGATTGGGTGCACCATTGCGCATGATGTTGAGTGCGGCAAGAGTTCCTCATTGGGTGGCCCTCTATGATGTTTTGGAAGAAGACGAAGTTCAACAAACATCATCAGTACCAGGTTGGAATAAAAAATCCTGGATGAAAGAAAAGGAGTGGATGATGCGAGCGTGCAATCCGTTTATGAATCTACCTTATTTGATTGATGTTCGCGAACAATTTGTATTGACACAAGCCAATGCGATCCTGTCCTACCTGGGACAAGAACTCGGGATGATGGGGTCTACCAAACTGGAAACTGCCAAATGTGAGGAACTTTTAGGTACGATTTATGATATGCGAGACGTCATGGTAAATTTCGCGTATTATGGAACGCCAACGGCAGAACAATGCTGGACGACTGCACAGCAGCATTTCCAAGGCTTTGAATCTCATTTGAGGCTGCAGCAGCAATTGCGCAGTAGAACCACTGCTGCTTCTGCTGCTGACGATGGTACATTAATGTTTCTGATAGGACCCAAGACGAGTGCACCTGATTTTCATCTATATGAAATGTTGGACCAATACGAGATTTTGGCGAAAGAGCATGGTTTCAAAAGTCTAGTTCATGAGTACCCATACCTGGCGTTGTACAAGAAGGCAATGGAAGAATTGCCGGAACATGAGAACTATCTCAAATCATTTTTGCACCAGGGATTGCCCTTGAACAATCCTATGCACTCTTCGCATCGTCGTTATTTGGAAAGTCCTACAAACGCGGACAGGACGCTCCATGGCGAAACCAGGGAATTGCTGTCATGGACTTTTAGATAAGACACGACCGGTTTGTTGTTTCCTTCTTATTACATGTTGATCCATTCAGATGATCTTTGATGAGGATGGTCTGGACACGCTCCATTTTGGATGGGCATGGTGGAGTTTCAAAACATCTTCAGCATTGGCAACGGCATCTTTCTTGATTGAGTTTTTGCGTACTGGAGTACAAGTACTCGTCACTGGATGTTTTCATTGCTGGCAAATCAAGCCGCTAAAATACATGGGAAGATCGTAGTGACAGGACCATTTGTATGCATTGATTCCACACAGAAACAAACTTGTCACATAAAGTATATACTCCTAACGCTAATTTATTCCCAAAGTAGCCCTGCAGGACTAATCAAAGGTCACCTTGGTTCCCTTGAATTCTGAAATCGAACCGAATTTCTTGGCACCAGATGGACTAGGGCCACCACGTCCGCCACCACCTCGTCCTCCGCCGCGACCACCGCCTCCAGCACCACGGCCACCACCACCGCCTCCTCCAAAGCCACCTCGGCCTCCGCCGCGACCACCACCAGCTCCAAACGCAGGACGTTGTTGGCGATCTGCCGCGTAATCGACTCGGACGGCCCGACCCAAAATGTCAGTCCCCGCCATCTTCATGGCAGCCTCTGTCGATTCAGATAATTCAAATTCAATATGACCAAATCCCTTGAATTCTTGAGTCTCGCGGTCCATAGCGAAGCGCACGGATGTGATCTCGCCACAATCGGCAAAGGCCTGACGGAGGGTGTCTTCGTCGACATCCCACGCCAAATTTCCAACGAAAACGGTCTTGCATCCTTCTGGCTTTTCCGATGGTTGACGCTGTGTTTCCTGTGCCATGTTGGATTTTGGAGTCGACTCCTTTATGGACAGCCACCGACCCTGGAAGTCTTCGCCGTTTCTGGCGATTGCGCTTGCCGACGCTTCTTCCGTTTCGAATTCGAGAATGGCGGTTCCGGAGGATCGACCATCATCCTGGAGAGGCATTTCGCATGACACAATGGTTCCACATGACGAGAACCAGTCACGAATCTCATCTTCAGTAGCTCTCCATGGCAATCCTCGAACGTAAACCTTAGTGTTGGCATCCGACACGGCAGCCTTCTTGGCAGCAGGAGTTTCATCAGACGCAGCTTCTGGTGCCTTGCGCTTTTTGTTTGATTCTTCTTCCGCTTCGTCTGGAACGTCCGAACTATCGGTGGAATCGTCGTCTGAAGAGTCATCGTCCGAATCGTCCGATTCATCCTTCTTGGTTTCTTTTTCGACGTCAGCCTTCTTTGCTGCAGCGGGAGCCGGCTTTTCTTCCTCCTCCTCTTCGTCATCGTCCGAATCATCATCATCATCCGAGTCTGAACTGCTCTCATCGGAATCTGACTCTTCCTTCGCAGCAGCCGCTTCCTTGGGCTCAGCCTTCTTGGGTTCGACTATCTTGGGCTTCTCCTCCTCTTCTTCATCATCATCATCATCATCGTCGTCGTCATCTTCATCATCATCGTCCGAATCAGAAGAATCAGAGGATTCTTCCTTCTTTTTCTTATCCGCAACTTTCTTGACAGGGGCAACTTCTTCTTCCTCTTCAGAAGAGGAGGATTCATCATCGTCGTCGTCGTCGTCGTCGTCGTCATCATCATCACTGGAATCGTCACTCTCTTCTTCCGCCTTCTTTGCAAGTTCGGCAGCCTTGCGCGCAGCTTCTTCAGCAGCCTTCAAGGCAGCGGCAGCTGCCTCCTTCTTGGCCTGTTTGAGCGCCTTCTTGTCCACCTTGCTGCTGTCCGACTGGAATGGGTAAATAGTAGTGATAGGAACATGATGTGAGTCAACGCTCAACGATGTTGACGCTCTCCGCACTTCTGATGCAACACATGACCCTCAACGTACCTTTGATTTAGTGCCCATGATTATTGATTATTGTATTGTGTATGAAGTACTAAGGTTGCTATTGCAATTTGCTTTAGTTACAACAGTGAGTTACAATGTTTGCATTCGGGAGATGAAGTCAATCGTTGTATATCGAATTGTCCGAGTGCACATTCTCGCTATATGTATTGACATCTGGATCCAATTTTTGGACGTGATGGAAAGATGAATGGCCATCATCCCACTCTCTCCAGTCCAACCCAAAATCATCCTGGTGATACGGTCGAAACCCAGACACTTTTTACATGACGGAATTACACTGTCCGCAAAAGGGACAAACGTTGTCTTTACTGTACTGTGGTACTACCACTTGTACTGGAGAACACACTTACAGTACAAGACGGACAGACTGGACTCCGCCACCCGCCGCCACTCGTCCAACTCCGAGTGTACCAGTATTCATGTACTGGATTACGATTACTAACACGCATTCCTCCAGTAGAAAATAGTTCCCCGAGGAAACTTCTGGCTCGTGTAAATCAACCGCAAAAACGCGCCTGGTATTCGTACAGGCGATCGTGGTTTGGTGCTAATACTACAGTAACAATCGCACGCATATACAGTACTTGTAGAACAAACACGACCAAACACCGTGAAACGGGATCTGATTTCGGATCTTGGAATTTGGCGCGCTACCATTTCAAATCAAACACATGGAAAAATTCCTCCCTTCATTCTTGCAACAAACCAACTTCGGAGTCTACATTCCGATCCATCCGAACAACATGAACAAAAATGCAGTCGATTCGTATTTAAACTCTAAACATAATTCATGTACTTTAACGGAATTGATTATTTTTAATATATTCAGGTGTGACCAAAAAGCCAAGGTTTTTCGGTGGTCTTTTGGCTGCTTCCGACTTCCGACACGCTATCACTATCATCATTCTACTTGTATATGGATTTCTCAGGACAGAGTAATTGACTGCCAACGTTTCGAGACCTCCTCACTTACGATGATGCGCCAAAGGATTCCACGATGGCCCCGCCTGCATCAAGATCAGGAGCCACCACAGGAGCTGCAACAGCATCAGCAACGATTGCATTTAGAACAACGACAACAGCGAGTGCATCAGCCGCAACAGCGGCCAGCGCCGCACCAACGTCTTCCTCTACGCTTGGAGGATGATGATGATGATGATGACGGCAATTCGAGTGACGAGACGTACTTTAGCAGCCGTCATCACGTCACATCAAGACCACCTTTGCCATTCTCATTTCGCAAACGTGCCACCACCCCAACGACGACCACAGCAACAACACCCTGGAATGGGGGCAGCATTGCCATTCGTGTGGTGAATTGCGAGTCGTCCGTTGTCGATGACGACACAGTTCCCACGCAGGTGCAACTCTCGGACAATGAAGAATCGGATGATGACTATGACTATGATGGTTTCACAGTAGAGGGTGACGAGGATACCGTCTATTCAACCATCACGGTTGAGACTAAGGATCTCCCGGAGGAACCTGTCACCCAAATGTCCTCGTGTAAGAGAAAAAAAACACCGGAGACGAAGGATGGTGATGAAGATACTTTTCCAGACATCTCGGATCTGATTGTTAATTCCTGCCTGTCGACAAGTATTGGAAAAGAACTGCTGGACACGTACACTGATGCCAGAGACGCCCTCAACCAAGTCCTACATGCCTTTACATTGGGAGAAGGAGAAATCAATTGTGTATGTGGGCGTTTGAATGATGCCAAGACTGAGTTTTTCCATAGTTGATGAGGATCCGTTTCAGGAAACAAGCATAGTTTCCAAACGATTCTCTGTAAGACTTTCTCCGTTAGCCATTTTGGTCAAGGAGGTAGAGAATGCTCCTGTATTGTGCGATGAAAAGGGAGCTCAAAAGGAGAAGAATTTGTGATGTGCTTATGCTATTTTGGATTCCTTGTATGACGTAGTATGCTATTATGGATTCCACGCGCCAAGTTCGAACTAGACGTGCTGATGTCGTCTCTCACGAGTACAACCAGGCACTCTACCAGTACTTAGTCACGAATTTGTAGTTGGAGATGCATATCCATTTCCCCCTTCTCTAAGGCACTCTACGGGTCAGTAACTTTATCCACTGGGATGCACGTGTTCAAGATATTTTTCGGCACCACAGTTACAAGGCTTTTGCGTCGTGGACAGTGACCTTCAAACCCTTTATTGCCGTGCAGTGTTCCCATATTGCGCCCACCCTTCTTGCACGTTTGTCTCTCAATTTTGTTATGCACCTCCCGCCTTGTAGGACTCCATGTAGTCCTTCCATGGGATGTCCAAAAACTCCTTTCTCTTTTTCCCTCGACTCTGCCATCCACCATGAACATAATCTTTCCGATTCCAAAACAACAGTTCAATCCCCGTGGTGGTTTGGCACCTTGAATAGAAGAATCTGTGACCTGCTTTTCAATTGTTGATCCTTTTTTAAATGTATTTGTATACTTGATGGGAATCAAAGCCCTTCCAACATTATCTGCATCCATCAATTCATGATCAACAGAACAACGCCCAGCTCTGATACTGGAATTGTTCCATGTAGTGTACTGGCCATGATGTACACCAGTAGCACTCATCATTGTGTTAATACTCGTACTCTGGAGTAGTACCACAGTAGAGCTTGACATTCATTTTGAGGTATCCCTGGATGAGATCTTACTACCAAAATTCAACACCTCATATTTCTTCGTTCTTACAATTTCATCACCACTACAGCATCTGACCAACCTATTATGCTAAACTCTTCTAGACATGTTTATCAGACGTCTATTTCTAGGCGGCTGCATTTCATATTGCTGGCCGGCGAATGTGATAGAAAAGCAGTAGCAAAAGCTACGCAGTAGCTGAAAGGAAAGACGCAGGTATGCACGAGGGCACCGAAGCAAGGAAAACGAAGCAGTAGGAGGATGCTATGCCCCAGCCAGCAGTACAACAGCCAGCACAAGTACATGGTGGTGAACATACGGTTCTTGAAGTAGAAGTCATGGTACTTGGAGTGCAGCGGACCAAGAACCACCATGCCCAAAAAAAGCAGCGGCAAATGTAGCTCTCTACATTTGTCCGAGAAGGCACAGATGGTGTGCCAGTAGGATAGAAGGGGTGCTGGCTGGTGTCGGTAGAAGCCAACAAAGTTGGAACTGATGAGAAGTGAGATTTCCTCTGGTGCTTACTGAGCACTGAGTGCAACAATGACAGAGGGTGAGAAATTTTGTTGTTTAGTGGACAATTGGAGAGGTGATAGCCTAACACCCATTTGGCTGTCCAACCAAGAAGCATGCGCAAGATGAGGTTGCAAGGAATAGCCCCTCTTGCTCTCAGAGTGAAAGGGATCCACCATGGTGGAGGACCCAAAAGAGGACAGCAGCCTCGCGTAGCGACTACAGTGAAACTGGTCTGACAGGCAGACATGAGTTTCAAAACTCATGGCTAGAAATTGTGTGCTGACCAACCTATAAGGATATACAAGGATTGGACATTTCTGAGTGATGTACCTCCGTTTCTATGGGTTACCAGTGCTTTATGTTGATTGCCTACCATGTCTGACGTCTCTCCTCCATAATACAATAACACAACACATTATAACATCAAAGTATACAGCAATGAAGATCGGACGACAGATGACACCTAGTATTTTATGTGCTGCCGCGGTGCCTATGATTGGAGACACTCAACCCATACATACATGTCAGAGAAATATATCGCAAAGACAAACGTAACATTGTGATCTACAACACATACGCAAGAAACCATGCTCCAAAGCATCAAAGTCCAGAACACCAGCCAAACAGTTGAACGAGGACTTTGGTATGTCAATCTCCGACTCACTGTCAGAAACGTGCAAAACCCATCAACATCATCCAAACTACATCACAGTAGAATACCTCATATATTATCAACTTCATCGTTTTCTCGTGAGTGATTGAGTTCCTCAGCAATACCATACCTTCTTATCTTCTCATGCAAACTACATCACATTACATTACCTCATATATCATCAATTTCAGATTGGTTTCTTGTGAGTGATTAAGTTCATCAATACTATACCTCCTAACCTTCATTGCTCTAAGAATTTGGTGTGGTATCCAGTTGTATGCTTGTCACTAATGTGTTTTATAGTAGAACAAGACCTGACCCCCACCAAGTTTAATCGTAGAAAATGTTATTCACCTGGCCCTTTCATGAAGACAGAAAAAGTTATGTTTTTTGGTTGCTTTTTGTGCTCATTCTTGCATAGTCTATGATACAATTCCACTGTTGTCATTGTCTACTAGTACGACACTACCATCATTACTATGCCAACAATGAGTAAAGTGTGCATCAAGCATCATATCATCAAACATCAAACCTTCATTACAGCACCTGCAATTCAAGTGGCAGCAGGTGAGAAATATGGCGACAAATTGATGCTCCTGCATTATGACTACAGTAGAAGCCAGCAAGGGAGAATTCCCCTCTATCAAGGTGGTGATGAGAGAGCTCGCAAGTGGATGCAATTCTCATTCAGCTCCAATTGTCTTCCGCGCGTTTCGATCTTCAGCACAAGTTCAACATAGATTTCTGATCTGAGTACAAGAATACCGTAGAAGGGCTTCGCATAATTAAGAACAATGTCACTCGAACAGATTTCCCGACATACTCCGTACGTCATACGACACAAAAACTGAAAACTGCGAAGCCCGAAAAACCAGATAAATAAATTTGCCGAGTAAGATAACTAAGATGGCATGTACTATACATATCCTAAGATGGTAGATGTTCATACCGTACTTCAAACCATGAACGCACTACTACCAGGAGCAGGAGAACGGGACTATCACTCAACGAACAAACAAATTTCGATGCACATATTGAGCACCACATGTAACTTTTCATGTGGCGTGATTCACATGATGTATGTCCTGCCATCAGACTGGAAATGAGACAACACTACCTTCACTCGGGATTTCCAGAAAACTCTACTTCTACTATACGTGGTCTATGTGAAATATTCATTAAAAAAAGATGCAACAAGATCAGCATCCTCTATTCAATGTCGCGGAGCGACGTTCTTGAAAACAATCAAGCAAGTAGTGCGGCGTAACAATAGATGTATATATAGGTGTGACCTTCAAACCAAGGTTTCCGTGTTGTCACTTCGACACCACAAAAATTCGATCACTTTTTCTTCAGAGTCCTACCGAACATGGTGCGCCTGAACGCTTTCTTATTTCGAGTCCTACCGAAGATGCTGCGCAAGAACATCTTCTTCTCTCGAGTCCTACCGAAGATGATGCGCAAGAACATTTTCTTCTTCTGTTTCCTTCCGAAGATGATGCGTCAGAGGGTTCTACAATCACCTCATTTGCTCGAACAGCAGAATCAGAAGACCGTACCACGGGATCATCCGCAGCCACAAAGATGGCAGCAGCCGCAGCCGCAGCAACAGCAACAGCAACAGCAGCAGCCGCCACGAGCACCGCAGCCTATGCGAAAGCCACAGCAGTTGCTACGATTGCATCGTCTCCGACAGCAACGATTGCAAAAACAGAAGCAACGTTCGCTAATGGACTTGGATAGTGATGACGATGATAACACTTCGAGCGACGAGTCGTCCTATGGAAAGCGTCGTCGTGTTACAAGAAGGCTACGTTTACCCTTTTCATTCCGTACTCGCGTCGGTACTCCCGCCAGAGCTTCAATCTGGGGTCGGCGCAGAATTGCCAAATGCACAGTGGATGATTCATTCTCTTCCCAGTCCGCCATCTCGACGACGACTCGGTTCCCTCGCAGCTTGAAGTGTCAGACAATGAAGAATTGTGGTCAGACATTGGAGAATCTTCTTCCTCGGACGATTCATCCGAGGAACTCGAAAGTGACGACGCTACGGCCTATTCAATCCACATTGTTGTGGCAAAGGATAATGCGTTGGAGCTTGCAACCCACCAAGAGTCTTCGAGTATCAAGAGCGGACCAGCAGAGGAGAAGAATGATGAAGGTACCATTCCAGACACTTCGGATCTGATTGCCAGTTCTTGCTTCACCATTACAATTGGAAGGGAACTGCTGGGCACCTACATTGATACCAGGGACGCCTTCTGCCAAGTCCTTCATGCCTTCACCTTGGGAGAAAGAGATCTCAATTGTGTTTGTGGACATTTGGAAAACGCCAAGAATGAGCTCTCTCATCTTTAATTGGAGCCGCTTCTGAAAGGAAGGTAGTCCCCAAACGAAAGTCTGTGACGTATTCCAAAGTCGCACAATCGAGTTGAGGAAGAAAGTGCAGGCTGTTCTTGGGAGTACTCCGGTTCTGTTCAACGAACAAGGTTCAAAGTTAGGTTGTCGTGTTGCATTTTACATGGGGTTCATTAATTTCACGCTGGTTTTATAGTGAGTCACGTTGAAAGTGTTGAACTAGTAGGTGTGCGTCTGTGTTCTCTGTCAAGGAGTCATGCAGTACTAGGTACTTCATCACCTCGTAATTCCGTTCTTCAGGTGCTGCATTGAGGACCCCAACCGTTTGCCCTGCCCAAAGGCGCTCCAGTGATTGGTTGGAGCGTCCACTTAGATATGTACAGCAATGTGTATGTATCGATACATCTGACTCCCCTCTCTATGTTGGACTTTAGACCTATGAAATTTCTACACCGAAATGGAATCCGTTCGCGCTTCGCAAATTATTCGCGAAGTGCCTGTCATGGCGGTCCGCTGCAACTTTTTCTGGTATGCCTGGCACTCTGCTACGACATTTGGTATATTTGAATTTACTTCGTACCCGCATTATGATATAATCAGTCCGTAGGTGTGACAGTATGTCTCTACAAACAAAGACAATGAACTCTTTTGTACATACATGTAGTTCATAGTTCATAGTCTGCATGGCGTCTCAGAGAAAAGGCACTGAATTTATCATACTCCACTGGAACGTCGGGTAAATGACGGCTATTGAGTCACGAGTAAAGGCATTGCGACGTTGGCGGGCGAATTTGTTTCACGGCCTGCCGCCTGCCGCCAGCGCGCCTAATTCTCTCTTGGAGTTTCGCCCAAAACCAGGGGCGCACAAGATTTTGTAGGGACACGTTGGATTGTCTCATCAGCACCCGTGCATCAGCTGCTCTCCTACACCCGTGCCGTAGCATCAAATCGAGCCATCACATATTGTCCTTTTTGGCACGAGCTATTTTGTTCAAGACCAGACATATCATCCTCATCGAATACAGTGCCAGGGTTGGCTACTCCGTTCTCTATTCCATTGATTGTGCATAAATCCCGCTATTAAATCATACACATCATTCATCAACATCATGTTACTACCACAGTGGCTCCTATGGACGGCGATTGGTGTTGTGGGTTCCAGTGCTGCCATTCAATGGCAAAAAGATAAATTGAATTTGTTATTAATGGGAATCTTTCGAGATATTGGTCGTCACAAGGCGTACAAACGACGATATGCCAACAGCACTGGTAACGCTGTCGCCTTGATGACATTTCTATTACATCAAGAAGAGGATCCATTGTTGGGTTCCATCGTACTCGATGAAAATGACGAGAATGGTGGTAATGACAATAACGTCCCAACGTATACATTGGATGAATTGTGGGAATTTGGGAATGGTCATGACAATGCACCCTTGTTGATTAGTATCTTTGGTCGTATCTACGATGTGAGTGAGGGTGAAAAGTTTTATGGTCCGACAGGATCGTATCCCATGTTTCCTGGACGAGATGTGACGTTTGCACTTGCCACAGGTTGCAAGGCATGTGCTACCGACGCGTCGAAAACGGCGAATGATTTGAATCCCAAACAATTGGATGAAGCCAAACGATGGTTGAGTTTCTTTCAATTGCATGACAAGTACCCGTATGTTGGTAAATTGGATAAGAATCCCATGGAGGCCAAGATGAATGAATGGATTGATGAGGCTATTGCGAAGAAGAGTGAGAATGATATGATGCGAAGGATGCCGCCGATTCCAGGAATGAATTGAAAGTTTGGATTGTAATAGGTTAGATGCAGAGGCACTACCGGTAGTGAAGGGAGTCCTCTGTTCTCATGTAGGCTTGCAAAGTGTCGTTTACAGATTTTAATAGAGTGATAAGGAACTGAAATGGATGAATAGAGTTAATAAACCTGAACTCTATGGTTTCCACAACGGTGTGGAACATCTGCGTAAGCAAACTGTAGTGTAGGACTCCCATCGTCACGAGATTCGAGCATCAGTGTGTATTGTCGCTCAATGTACTGCACTGATCTACTGAATTACTGTATCACTGCGATACCGTTGAATCATTCCTTCTGGCGACGATTGAAGTTGGCCTCTCTCTCCATCATCATTTTTTTTTTTTTTTTTATCACCACAAGCAGAGAACTACAGAACATGGATGATGAGTAGATCGTACGGATCCATGATACCAAGGTACCGTAGACTAAAGAGAGTTCGTATGGACACGATCTATAGCTCGAACTGGGAGGCTTCAGGTGCGTTCTTGCGCTCCGTCAGCACGAGTCAAGACGCCACTAGTAGAGACCATTCGGCCTCTGAAGCAGCGGCCCGATTTTTGGTTATGAGCACTATTTTGACACTAATTTTAACGTCTTCTGTGTTATGCGTCATACATCTACCAGACATAACATTAAAAAAATTTGTTTAAGTAAATCGCAGGACTTGAGCGTTTTTTCATCGGCGCGCATTTTCTACGCTCGAGCTCTCGAGCTAAAATCAGTTCCTGCACTCGATTCTCAGATGAATCAGCGCGTAAGTAGTACTGTGCCAGACGACGATGATGACAAATTCATGACGCCGCGTCGTTGTTAAAGTAAACATGACGGCATTCTTGAAGTCACTCTAGTAGGCTTGCAAAAGTAATACACAGCTACAGGATGTATTGAAACTTTATGCAATTTATCCACTGCAGCCTACTAGTATTAGAAAGATGACTCTCCATGCCGACTTGAAAACATAATCATTCCGAGTTCACAGCAGTAGGTCCTTTACCAACCCTTCTTGATTTGATTGATGCTGAAGAAATACATCATTGGCTGCAACCATGCTCCTCTTCATATTTATCTTGTAGTTCTGCTTTCTTGGTGTCGCTTGCTGGCTGGTGTGATAATGGTGTCGCTTGCTGGCTGGTGTGATAATGGCGCCGCATGGTGTTGGCAATTTGTGTTGACAGTCGACACACCCATCAACTGAAAGCCGGGAGAGAGGAGCGAGCGAATGAAGTGAGAGACGATCGGAGGACAGCATTCAAGACAACAGAATAATAAATGGTTGAGCAATAGCATCAAGTCGTACCGCTTTGTTTGCATTTGTGAACCGGCGCTGTCGGACAGTGAAATTTGATCCGAAGGAGTATTCATCCACTCGCTCTCTCCTGCGGTTTTGCTGACCTCAGCACCTTTTCCGGCTCCTTGATGGAAGTTGTTCTTCCTTCTCAACTGGATGCCGATGAGCATTCATGCACAGATTGTTCATTGTCAACAGTGCTTGAAAGTGTGTCTTCCTCCAAAATGCATGAAATTCTCGGCGATCCAGAATTTCGCTCGCGTAGGGCTTACGTGGGAATCAGTATATTTTTCAGGTGCATCCACGTGGAATGTGTATTTCAGGCCGCAAATCGACTTCACCAAAAAGCCGAAGTTCGCAGCGTCCGTGCATATCCTGATGCACCACCACCCAAGGAGCATCAATATGCACGATCTCATCGAAGTTCAGGGAATTGGTGGAGAAATCGCACATTTCATGAGCTCAAAAACCGTTATCTACTCTATCGTAAAGAATTAATTCTTCAATCATACAAATTTTAGAGTGTTAACGGTGGTATAACGAGAGGCCGGCGGGATCGGGCCACTGCTTCAGAGGCCGAATGGTCTCTAGTGCGAGAGCACAACATCGAAGATCTCCGGGTTTCGGATTGACCCGAAATGATCCAAACTTCTGGAAGTATATTTCTACCACCTTTCCTACTGGCATTTACTCACAAGAGGAGTATCCCTTACGTTCTTCCAAAGAACCCGGCAAGTTGAACTTGCATCCGATTGAGAGGACGCCCCTTGGAGAGTGAGATCGCAAGAGAATATATGTCATGCAAAAAGGGGAACAAGACGGTAGTAGTGAGGCGTACGGAAAGCAGCGTACCATAGTGGTGTTGTGGCCCATATGGCTATAGCACGGCTATACGTGCATTCTTCGTTTTCGTCCGTCAAGAAGGGGTTATTTTTCGTCTCGAATTACAATATAGAATTGATTCAAAGACTCACCGCCGCCGTCGTCGTCGTCGTTATTGTTATTGTCTACACAATAACAATCGCTTCATTCTCATTTGATCCAATCACTACTACTACATCAGCTACAGCTACAACAA
Organism: Fragilaria crotonensis; assembly: GCA_022925895.1. Lineage (NCBI taxonomy): Eukaryota > Bacillariophyta > Fragilariophyceae > Fragilariales > Fragilariaceae > Fragilaria > Fragilaria crotonensis. The sequence continues at coordinate 21,000 of JAKSYS010000157.1, forward strand.
CTACAACATCATTATGAAGTTTACTACGTCTACGCTGGTCCTCTCCTGCCTTTTTGCAACGTCGTCGCATGCCTTTACAACAACTACCAGCACAACGCCACAACAACGACGACAACCACAATGGTTGTCAACTACGACGACAACAGCACGTCATGTTGCAACAGAACCACACGCCGAGACTTCAACATCCATGACGACTGATATTGGTGATTTCTTTGCTTTGAATCGACCTAAAAAGACTCGTGAGGTGAGTATTGTTATTGTCAATGCATGGCTTATCGATTGGATCATGTATATACTCACACATTCACATTCACATTCACACTCATATTTATATACAATAGGAACGCCTCGAGGCCGCCTCCAAGGGTCTTCAAGTTCACGTGGTGGGATTATCGATTCATCACGCCCAAGTTGAGGTTCGTGAAAAGTTGGCCATTCCCGAACCACAGTGGAATGCCGCATCGGCCGATTTGGTGGCCACGGGTGCCATTGCCGAAGCTGCCATTCTCAGTACCTGCAATCGTTTCGAGGTCTACTATGCCGCCACGGATGCCAGAGAAGCCATGGCAGCCGTGACGGAATATCTTTCCAAGAGAGGGAATCTGCCAGTATCGGTTCTGCGCAAGAATCTGTTTATGCTCAGTGGAGATGATGCCGTGTGGCATATTATGCGTGTGGCGGGAGGATTGGATTCTCTGGTGGTGGGTGAAGGACAGATTCTGTCTCAAGTTCGACAGTGCCACTTGAGATCCATTGAAGAAGAAGGCAGTGGTGGTAAGGTCTTGTCGCGATTGTTGCAGAATGCTGTTTCGGCTGGGAAGCGAGTTCGATCGGAAACAGCCATTAGTAAGGGATCCGTCTCCATCAGTTCGGCAGCCGTCGAACTCAGTGAAATGTTATCCGCTCCGGATCTCAAGTTGCCCTTTGCGGAAGCGCGTCTCGCTGTTGTGGGAGCCGGAAAAATGACCCGACTCTTGATTACGCACTTGGCATCGCGCGGATTGGAGAAGATTACCATTGTCAATCGATCCAAGGGATCCGCCCAGGAACTTGCCGACCAATTTCCTGATGTTGAAATTGAAATCAAGCTCATGGACGATTTGTGGGATGTTATTGCCAAATCGGATATCGTTTACACTGCCACGTCAGCAGTCGACTACATTGTCGACAAGAAGCGTCTCGAGGAGAATGGTCTTGCCGGAGGCAAGCCACTCATGCTGGTTGACATTGCCGTCCCACGTAACGTTGGAACCGACTGCAAGGAGGTGAGTTCAGTGCACAATTTCAGCATTACTTTCTCAACACAATATCTCACATTCCAATTATTTTTCATTGGACAGGTCCCAAGCGTCTACGCCTACAACGTTGATGACCTCAAGGCTGTCGTTGCCAAGAACACGGCCATGCGTCAAAAGGAAATGATTGAAGCTCAGCTCTTGCTCAAGGAGGAGGCCCTCTCCTTTTCTGGATGGCGCGAATCTCTTTCCGCCATTCCCACCATCAACCAACTCCAAGAGAGGGCCAACGAATTCCGTCAAGAAGAATTGGCCAAATGCACTCGCAAATTGAGTCATTTGAGCGAAACCGAAATGGAAGCCGTCGAGCGTTTGAGCCGTGGCATTGTCAACAAATTGTTGCATGGTCCCATGGCGCATCTGCGCAAGACGGAAAGCATCGAAGGGAAGCAGGCGACGCTCAAGGAATTGTCTGCCATGTTCCGATTGGAGGAGGAATCCAATGGACGGGGACGAGCCAACGGGGCTCGGACAAGAAGAAAGTGAGCACAGAGAGGATTATCCTGCATTGGAGTACTGGAGTATTAACCAATACTATTGGGCCAGGCCGGGACAGTGAGCGGCGTTGGAAGCGAGGAGGTTCATTGTATTCTTAGAATTAGGAAGGGTTCTATTTACTAGAAACAGTTGAGAGCAAACTGCATCCATTTATCTTCCTCCGCATCTACTATTGTTGCCCTTTGTTCGTGTCCTACGTCCTACAAAGACATACTCCAGTGCTGAGAATAGAGCACAACTATACGATAGCACTAACATGCTCCCGTATGCGTACTCCTCGCGTGTAGTCGGTGGAAATACCAAATACCAACACGTTTCTACTTGTACTGTGGTGACTGTGCTATTGTTGAGGCGAGAGACGAGCTCAGCTGGTGAAGCTCGCGGCTCGCGGCAGACAGAAAAGGACCTCGTTGACAGCTCATTAGAGAGAGAATTGGCGTTGGAATTGACTTTCCAGCAATCTGCAAAATGTGAAAACCTTTGCTCTCATTACACGATGACGTTACAGTATCATATCTGAACAAGGAACCTATGGACTAACAGTGAGTGAACCAAGTCGTTGCTAGTCAGTATTGTTTTTAAATTTCAATCGACCGCAGTCTTCTTCTGCCTTGGAATGTAACTCAAAATGAATTTGACTGTATAAAGCTGGAGAAGGAAAAAGTGTGGCGGAAGCAACGTTGGAACAAACGATTGGAATGTGTGGAACCATTGTACTGCGACCATCACGTGCTGTTCCAGTAACCACATGGGGCAAGAGAACCAATTCACACATTTGTGTGTGCGTGTGTGCGTGCTCTCTTTTATCTTGACCATTGCACACACCAATATACAAAATGGATAGGCGCATTCATGTATTCAACATTTCGAACAATTGAACCATTCCCAAAACGCGGGTTTTCAGTACGGGTTGGTCGGTGTTTGGGCTGGATTACAATCTGGCGCGTGCGTCGGAGGTTTATCCAACTGGGGCGATGTTGGAGGAGCCGTGGGAGTTCTTGTCGGCCGTACTGTTGGTGAAACGGTGGGTCTAGGGGTTGGAGGCGAAGTTGGAGCTGAGATTGGCTTGGTTGTTGGTGCTTTGGTCGGGGAAGAAGTCGGTTGGCAATCTGGCACGTGCGTCGGAGGTTTATCCAACTGGGGCGACGTTGGAGGAGCCGTGGGAGTTCTTGTCGGCCGTACTGTCGGTGAAACAATTGGTCGAGAGGTTGGAGTCGACGTAGGCGTTGCAGTCGGAGGAGCTGTTGGTTTTTTTGTCGGGGGAGAAGTCGGGAAAGTGGTGGGCTTTGAAGAGGGCTTGGCGGTTGCTTTGGAAGTAGGCGCTGACGTTGGTCGCGGGGATGGAGGTGCAGTAGGCTTACCAGTCGGGAGAGCTGTTGGTGTTTTCGTCGGGGGAGAAGTCGGAAAAGTGGTGGGCTTTGAAGAAGGCTTGGCAGTTGCTTTGGAGGTAGGCGCTGACGTTGGTCTCGGGGTTGGAGGTGCAGTAGGCTTAACAGTCGGGGGAGCTGTTGGTGCTTTGGTTGGAGGAGAAGTCGGATTACAGTCAGGCGAGTGCGTCGGTGTGACATCCAACTGGGGCGACGTTGGAGGAGCAGTGGGAGTTCTTGTCGGTCGTACTGTTGGTGAAACAGTGGGACTGGGGGTTGGAACCGAAGTAGGAACTGACGTAGGCTTAACAGTCGGGGGAGCTGTTGGTGCTTTGGTTGGTGCAGTCGTCGGGAAATTGGTAGGCTTTGAAGAAGGCTTGGCGGTTGCTTTGTAAGTCGGTGCTTGACTAGGAGGAGAGGTCGGTGAAGGCGTAGGCGCTGGCGTTGATCTCGGGGTTGGAGGTGCAGTAGGCTTACCAGTCGGGGGAGCTGTTGGTGCTTTGGTTGGTGCAGACGTCGGGAAAGTGGTAGGTTTTGAAGATGGCTTGGCGGTTGCTTTGTAAGTCGGTGCTTGACTTGGAGGAGAGGTCGGAGAAGGCGTAGGCGCTGGCGTTGGTCTCGGGGTTGGAGGTACAGTAGGCTTAACAGCAGTCGGTGGAGGTGTTGGCTTTTTTGTTGGAGGAGAAGTCGGGAAAGTGGTAGGCGTTGAAGAAGGCTTTGTGGTTGCTTTGTAAGTCGGTGCTTGACTAGGAGGAGAGGTCGGTGAAGGCGTAGGCGTTGGCGTTGGTCTCGGGGTTGGAGGTGCAGTAGGCTTACCACTCGGTGGAGCTGTTGGTTTTTTGGTTGGAGGAGAAGTCGGGAAAGTGGTAGGCGTTGAAGAAGGCTTTGTGGTTGCTTTGTAAGTCGGTGCTTGGGTAGGAGGAGAAGTCGGAGAAGGCGTAGGCGCTGGCGTTGGTCTCGGGGTTGGAGGTGTTGTAGGCTTACCACTCGGTGGAGCTGTTGGTTTTTTGGTTGGAGGAGAAGTCGGGAAAGTGGTAGGCGTTGAAGAAGGCTTCGCGGTTGCTTTGTAAGTCGGTGCTTGGGTAGGAGGAGAAGTCGGAGAAGGCGTAGGCGCTGGCGTTGGTCTCGGGGTTGGAGGTGTTGTAGGCTTACCACTCGGTGGAGCTGTTGGTTTTTTGGTTGGAGGAGAAGTCGGGAAAGTGGTAGGGGTTAGAGAAGGCTTTCTGGTCGGCTGGACAGTTGGCAAGGCAGTTGGTCGGGGACTATCATTCGATCCATTTGTGGTCGGGGATGGTGGTGGGTCATAAATTGTAGGTGTTTGGACCGGCTTACAATCTGGGGCATGCGTCGGAAGTATATCCAACTGAGGTGAAGTCGGAGGACTAGTTGGAGTGCTTGTAGGCTGAATTGTTGGAAGTGGGGTTGGTGAATCGGTCGGCTCGGAAGTAGGTCTTGGGGTTGGTGGTGCAGTAGGTGTCACTGTTGGTAGAGCAGTTGGTTCTTTCGTTGGAGACGAAGTTGGTGATGCTGTTGGCCTAGTCGTGGGCATCGCTGTTGGAGCAGAAGTTGGTGTGCTGGTTGGCTGAGAGGTTGGAATAGCGGTTGGCACTGATGTAGGTGTTTTGGTTGGAGAAGAAGTTGGAGCTTTCGTTGGATTAGCAGTAGGCGTGTCCGTTGGAGCAACTGTCGGTTTCTTCGTAGGGAGTGAGGTTGGTGAATCGGAAGGCTGTGAAGTAGGTCTTGGGGTTGGTGGGCCAGTAGGTGCCGCTGTTGGTGAAGCAGTTGGTGCTTTCGTTGGGGGAGACGTTGGTGATGCGGTTGGTTCTTTCGTTGGTGATGCTGTTGGTCTAGAGGTGGGCGTCGCTGTTGGGGTAAAAGTCGGTGTGCTGGTTGGCTGAGAGGTTGGAACAGCGGTTGGCACTACTGTAGGCGTTTTGGTCGGGGAAGCAGTGGGTACTTGTGTGGGAGAAAAGGTTGGAATTGCGGTAGGGGATGAAGTAGGCCTTGGGGTCGGAGGAGCAGTAGGCGAGTCAGTTGGTCGAGGGGTGGGAGGAGCCGTTGGTGCAGCAGTCGGAGAGGCAGTTGGATCATTTGTTGGGCTGTTGGATGGAGCGACACTCAAACTGGGAGTGTCAGTTGGTGACTCGGATGGTGCATGACTTGTAGTTGGATTGTTGGTTGGATCGACCGATGGCCCAACACTCAAGGTTGGAGATTCACTGGGAGAGGAGCTTCCCGAAGGATTGTTCGTCGGATAGTCTGGACGAGGCTGTCTGGCGTCGACCACATCTGAGAATGTTGCTACCACAACGGCAAAAGTTGCAGCGACGAGCAATCTCATTAGACGGTTTTCTTCTTAGAGGAGATGATGGGTGGGTTGTTCGAAGCTTGACTGTTGAAGATAATGATACCAGAATTGATGAGAGTGACGGACTAGCTGCGACTTGGATTTCCGGTTAACGCGACTTGATTTCGCGTGCTGAATTCGATCCTAGGAAGGACGTTTTATTTTGATTCACGATGTTCCTTTTCCGATCTCGGTAGGTAAGAAAACGTCAAGAATTAAGCTTGGAAGGTACTTGGAGTATCTGAAAGGGATCGTAGCCTTTTCTGAATGTATTGCATCGGGTGTGGTGTCTCTGAAAAGGTCCAAATATTCGTGCCAAGCACGTTTTAGTGCATACAATGCTTGAGAATGTGTTTAGTGGGCTTCTCGATAAAGACATATCGGGTGACTGCAAAGAATACGTTACAAATACAAGACGAGCAAAGAAAATGTGAAGATTCTGCACAGACTTCCCCCCTCGTTTCAACAACTAGCAAGTTTGTTTAATGACCAAGCCTCTATTTTCTGGCACTTTAGACATCAGGCAATTCTGTATTACGTTCGTGTGTTTGCAACGATTCATGTCGCGTTTACACACGCTTGTCGCGTTTATGCACTCCATTCCTTTTTTATCCTGTTCATCGTCTTCGGTAGAGTTTGGTATCGCATAATCCACTGTAGTACCAGTACTACGGTACTTCAGTATCTACTATACTCCCAGTAGCGGGTACAAGTAGCGAGTCCTGCGTATGAATAAAGCGAAGATAGGACATGCGTTCGAAGTTCGAACGAATGCAAACTAACGGATCCTGAACATCGTGGTGGCGAACTGGACCCACGGTCCAAGGCTCGCTCGTAGCCCCCGCGTACGAGATTTCCACCCTCAAGTGGATGAAAGCGATCTGCTGTCTAAACTGGGAACCCGAAAGTTAGGTGATTATGAGACCAGCGCAGTGTGTGGCAGGGCGCCCTACAGTATCAAGTGGCTTGATCCCTCTTCATCATTGATGGCGTACAGCTCTCGCAATTGTCTTCCCACGAGACTCGAATGATCTGGTCATGTCACTCAACGCTGCATCACGTTCTTCGCCGGTGGGATTGACCCGGAGAATATGTCATTTGCTCCGATAGGGTTGTTGGCGGTCGGTTGTCGACCTCTCATCCCTGATACATCACCACGACGGCGTCATAGTCATGATCGTGTTTAGTCGATGAGTGACGGTCAGCATACTCCACTACTACAGTCGCATATAACCATAATCAGAAATCAGAGCTACATTCTCAAATGTAAGCGACCTTACCCTTCAGTGAGAGCTGAAGGCAGAAGTGAAGTTTTTTTGTAAACACGACACTCGATATGAACCGCCTGCAAGATGAGCACTGCTGTTTCACACGGTACCTGGTACTACCGTATTATGTATTCGACGACTCCAGTACTACTAGTACCGGTAGTATTACCTCCCGCACTGTTGCAACGCGAGACGCGAGACGCGAGATATATGACGACGTGACACAGAATCGATGGCGGCTTGTGATATCGTTTTGGAGAGTTATGTTGGCATTCCGCAGCCTTTGTGCGCTGAGACGATGAAGCTTTTTTTAGTGAGCGAACGACGTCGTTATTTACTTAGTATTTATCCATGAATTTCAATCGACCTAAATTAAAATGACTTCATCATGAAGGAGCAGTGTAGCGAGAGCAACACCGGAAACAAAAGATGGAATGGATTTGAATGTGTGGAATGGTATTGTAACGTCAAGCCTTCGGGAATCCAAATCGGGCAAGAGACCGAACAAAATTGGCTCTCCATCTCGACCATCACGCACTTTGTGAAAAATGTGAAAATGCATTCATTTACATACAGTGCTCCAACGTATTGCCGAATTCATAAATGCAGGTTTTCAATACGGGATGGTCGGTGTGTGGGCCGGTTTACATTGTGGCACATTCGTCGGTGGTTTATCCAACTGGGGAGACGTTGGAGGAGCAGTGGGGATATTTGGACTTTGAACTGTTGGTTTTTTGGAAGGCCTACGGGTTGGGGCTTTGGAAGGCAACGGGGTAGGCTTGGCTGTTGGGGGAGCAGTTGGGGCTTTGGATGGACGAGTGGTTGGAATTGCGGTTGGGGATGAAGTTGGTCTTGGGGTTGGAGGGCGCGTACGCTTGGCGGTTGGAGAAACAGTTGGCAAGGGGGAAGGTCTTGGACTGTCGTTCGATCCATTATTGGTTGGGGACGGTTGCGGGTCATTCGCCGTCGGTGTTTCGACCGGTTTGCAATCTGGCGAGTGAGCTGGGGAAGCTGTCGGCGCTTTATCCAATGGAGACGGCGGTAAGGTGGTTGGCTTTGACGAAGGCTTCGGGGTTCCTTTTCCTTTGGGAGTCGGCGATTTCTTCGACGGAGCTGAAGTTGGTCTCGGCGTGGGTGGAGCCGAAGGCACTGCGGCTGGGGAAGCCGACGGCGCCTTATCAAGTGGAGAAGGCGGTAACGTGGTGGGCTTTGACGAAGGCTTCGGGGTTCCCTTTCCTTTGGGAGTCGGCGAATTCTTCGATGGAGCTGAAGTTGGTCTCGGCGTGGGTGGAGCCGAAGGCACTGCGGCTGGGGAAGCTGACGGTGCTTTATCCAATGGAAACGGTGGTAAGGTGGTGGGCTTTGACGAAGGCTTCGGGGTTCCTTTTCCTTTGGGAGTCGGCGATTTCTTCGACGGAGCTGAAGTTGGTCTCGGCGTTGGAGCTACAAATGGCGTTGCATTCGGGGAAGCTGTCGGCGCTTTATCCAATGGAGACGGCGGTATGGTGGTTGGCTTTGACGAAGGCTTCGGGGTTCCTTTTCCTTTTGGAGTCGGCGGTTTCTTCGACGGAGCTGAAGTTGGTCTCGGCGTCGGAGGAGCCGAAGGCACTGCGGCTGGGGAAGCTGACGGCGCCTTATCAAGTGGAGAAGGGGGTAACGTAGTGGGCTTTGACGAAGGCTTCGGGGTTCCCTTTCCTTTTGGAGTCGGCGATTTCTTCGACGGAGCTGAAGTTGGTCTCGGCGTCGGAGGAGCCGAAGGCACTGCGGCTGGGGAAGCTGACGGCGCCTTATCAAGTGGAGAAGGGGGTAACGTAGTGGGCTTTGACGAAGGCTTCGGGGTTCCCTTTCCTTTTGGAGTCGGCGATTTCTTCGACGGAGCTGAAGTTGGTCTCGGCGTTGGAGCTACAAATGGCGTTGCGTTCGGGGAAGCTGTCGGCACTTTATCCAATGGAGACGGCGGTAACGTGGTAGGCTTTGACGAAGGCTTCGGGGTTCCTTTTCCTTTTGGAGTCGGCGATTTCTTCGACGGAGCTGAAGTTGGTCTCGGCGATGGAGCTACAAATGGCGTTGCGTTCGGGGAAGCAGTCGGCGCTTTATCCAATGGAGACGGCGGTAAGGTGGTTGGCTTTGACGATGGCTTCGGTGTTCCTTTTCCTTTGGGAGTCGGCGATTTCTTCGACGGAACTGAAGTTGGTCTCGGCGTCGGAGGAGCCGAAGGCACTGCGGCTGGGGAAGCTGACGGCGCTTTATCAAGTGGAGACGGCGGTGACGTGGTAGGCTTTGACGAAGGCTTCGGGGTTCCTTTTCCTTTGGGAGTCGGCGATTTCTTCGACGGAGCTGAAGTTGGTCTCGGCGTTGGAGCTACAAATGGCGTTGCATTCGGGGAAGCTGTCGGCGCTTTATCCAATGGAGACGGCGGTATGGTGGTTGGCTTTGACGAAGGCTTCGGGGTTCCTTTTCCTTTGGGAGTCGGCGATTTCTTCGACGGAGCTGAAGTTGGTCTCGGCGTGGGTTGAGCCGAAGGCACTGCGGCTGGGAAAGCTGACGGTGCTTTATCCAATGGAAACGGTGGTAAGGTGGTGGGCTTTGACGAAGGCTTCGGGGTTCCTTTTCCTTTGGGAGTCGGCGAATTCTTCGATGGAGCTGAAGTTGGTCTCGGCGTGGGTGGAGCCGAAGGCACTGCGGCTGGGAAAGCTGACGGTGCTTTATCCAATGGAAACGGTGGTAAGGTGGTGGGCTTTGACGAAGGCTTCGGGGTTCCTTTTCCTTTTGGAGTCGGCGATTTCTTCGACGGAACTGAAGTTGGTCTCGGCGTGGGTGGAGCCGAAGGCACTGCGGCTGGGAAAGCTGACGGCGCTTTATCCAATGGAGAAGGCGGTAACGTAGTGGGCTTTGAAGAAGGCTTCGGGGTTCCTTCTCCTTTTGGAGTCGGCGATTTCTTCGACGGAGCTGAAGTTGGTCTCGGCGTTGGAGCTACAAATGGCGTTGCGTTCGGGGAAGCTGACGGCGCCTTATCAAGTGGAGAAGGATGTAACGTAGTGGGCTTTGACGAAGGCTTCGGGGTTCCTTTTCCTTTTGGAGTCGGCGATTTCTTCGACGGAGCTGAAGTTGGTCTCGGCGATGGAGCTACAAATGGCGTTGCGTTCGGGGAAGCAGTCGGCGCTTTATCCAATGGAGACGGCGGTAAGGTGGTTGGCTTTGACGATGGCTTCGGTGTTCCTTTTCCTTTGGGAGTCGGCGATTTCTTCGACGGAACTGAAGTTGGTCTCGGCGTCGGAGGAGCCGAAGGCACTGCGGCTGGGGAAGCTGACGGCGCTTTATCAAGTGGAGACGGCGGAGACGTGGTAGGCTTTGACGAAGGCTTCGGGGTTCCTTTTCCTTTTGGAGTCGGCGATTTCTTCGACGGAGCTGAAGTTGGTCTCGGCGATGGAGCTACAAATGGCGTTGCGTTCGGGGAAGCAGTCGGCGCTTTATCCAATGGAGACGGCGGTAAGGTGGTTGGCTTTGACGAAGGCTTCGGTGTTCCTTTTCCTTTGGGAGTCGGCGGTTTCTTCGACGGAACTGAAGTTGGTCTCGGCGTCGGAGGAGCCGAAGGCACTGCGGCTGGGGAAGCTGACGGCGCTTTATCAAGTGGAGACGGCGGTGACGTGGTAGGCTTTGACGAAGGCTTCGGGGTTCCTTTTCCTTTTGGAGTCGGCGATTTCTTCGACGGAACTGAAATTGGTCTCGGCGTTGGTGGAGCCGAAGGCACGGCGGCTGGGGAAGCTGACGGCGCTTTATCAAGTGGAGAAGGCGGTAACGTGGTAGGCATTGACGAAGGCTTCGCGGTTCCTTTGGAATTCGGTGCTGGCGTAGACGACGCTGGAAAAGCAGTTGGCGATGATGCGGTTGGCTTCGTAGATGGCTTTGCGGTTTCGTTGGCAGTCGGACCTCCGTTTGATGGAGTTGTTGGAGGTGACGTTGGTCTCGGCGTTGGAGGTGCGGTTGGCGATACTGTCGGTGCTTTATCGAGTGGAGAAGGCGGAGAAGTGGTTGGTTTGGAAGTGGGCTTCGCGGTTCCTTTGGAATTCGGTGCTGGCGTAGAAGCTGGAGAAGCAGTTGGCGATGCCGCGGTTGGCTTGGTAGATGGCATCGCGGTGTCTTTGGAATTCGGTGCTGGCGTAGAAGGAGACGTTGGAGGAGCAGTTGGCGATGATGCGGTTGGCTTCGTAGACGGCTTCGTGGTTCCACTGGAATTCGGTGCTCCAGTAGTATTGGATCCCGGAGAAGCAGTCGGACTTGACGCCGCAGGCTTTGACGTTGGAGAAGCTGTGGTTAGTGTAGCTGGTGAAGAAGTCGTTGGCTTGGTCGAAGGCTTCACGGTTCCACTGGAGTTCGGTGCGCCAGTAGTAGTGGATCCCGGAGAAGCAGTCGGACCTGACGCGGCAGGCTTTGCGGTCGGGGAACCTGTCGGTGTTTTGTCGAAAGGGGAAGGCGGAGAAGTCGTCGGCTTGGCAGTTCCGTTGGAATTCGGTCCTCCGTTTGGCGGAGCTGTAGGAGCTGAAGTTGGTCTCGGCGTCGGAGGCGCGGTTGGCTTTGCGGCTGGAGAAGCTGTTTGGGCGCTTGCCGGAGAAGTTGTCTGTGAAGTGGGTGGCTTCGTAAATGGCTTCGCAGTTCCATTGGAATTCGGCGCTGACGAAGGAGTAGATCCCGGAGAAGCAGTCGGACCTGACGCGGCAGGCTTTGCGGTTGGAGATGTTGTTGGTACTGAGGTTGGTGAGGCTGTCTGTGACGTCGTTGGCTTCGTAGACGGCTTCGCGGTTCCACTGGAATTCGGTGCTCCAGTAGTAGTGGATCCCGGAGAAGCAGTCGGACTTGACGCCGCAGGCTTTGACGTTGGAGAAGCTGTGGTTAGTGTAGCTGGTGAAGAAGTCGTTGGCTTGGTCGAAGGCTTCGCGGTTCCACTGGAGTTCGGTGCTTGGCTGGAAGGAGTTGTCGGATTCACTGCTGGCGATGATGTTGGTCGCGGCGTTGGAGGTGCGATTGGCTTCGCGGCTGGGGAAGCTGTTTGTGCGTTTGCCGGAGAAGCGGTTTGCGAAGTGGATGGCTTCGTTGAAGGCTTCGCGGTTCCACTGGTATTCGGTGCTCCAGTAGAAGTAGATCCCGGAGAAGCAGTCGGGCCTGACGCGGCAGGCTTGGCCGTTGGAGAAGCGGTTGTTACTGTGGCTGGTGAAGATGTCGTTGGCTTCGTTGAAGGCTTCGCGGTTCCACTGGAATTCGGTGCTCCCGTCGTGGTAGATCCCGGAGAAGCGGTCGGACCTGACGCGGCAGGCTTGGCGGTCGGGGAACCTGTCGGTGTTTTATCGAAAGGGGAAGGCGGAGAAGTCGTCGGCTTTGAAGACGGCTTCGCAGTTCCGTTGGCATTCGGTCCTCCGTTTGACGGAGCTGCAGGAGCTGAAGTCGGTCTCGGCGTCGGGGGCGCGGTTGGCTTCGCGGCTGGGGAAGCCGTTTGTGCGTTTGCCGGTGAAGCGGTTTGCGAAGTGGATGGCTTCGTTGAAGGCTTCGCGGTTCCACTGGTATTCGGTGCTCCAGTAGAAGTAGATCCCGGAGAAGCAGTCGGGCCTGACGCGGCAGGCTTGGCCGTTGGAGAAGCGGTTGTTACTGTGGCTGGTGAAGATGTCGTTGGCTTCGTTGAAGGCTTCGCGGTTCCACTGGAATTCGGTGCTCCCGTCGTGGTAGATCCCGGAGAAGCGGTCGGACCTGACGCGGCAGGCTTGGCGGTCGGGGAACCTGTCGGTGTTTTATCGAAAGGGGAAGGCGGAGAAGTCGTCGGCATTGAAGACGGCTTCGCAGTTCCGTTGGCATTCGGTCCTCCGTTTGACGGAGCTGTAGGAGCTGATGTCGGTCTCGGCGTCGGGGGCGCGGTTGGCTTCGCGGCTGGGGAAGCCGTTTGTGCGTTTGCCGGTGAAGCGGTTTGCAAAGTGGATGGCTTCGTTGAAGGCTTCGCGGTTCCACTGGTATTCGGTGCTCCAGTAGAAGTAGATCCCGGAGAAGCAGTCGGGCCTGACGCGGCAGGCTTCGCCGTTGGAGAAGCGGTTGTTACTGTGGCTGGTGAAGATGTCGTTGGCTTCGTTGAAGGCTTCGCGGTTCCACTGGAATTCGGTGCTCCCGTAATGGTAGATCCCGGAGAAGCGGTCGGACCTGACGCGGCAGGCTTGGCGGTCGGGGAACCTGTCGGTGTTTTATCGAAAGGGGAAGGCGGAGAAGTCGTCGGCTTTGAAGACGGCTTCGCAGTTCCGTTGGCATTCGGTCCTCCGTTTGACGGAGCTGTAGGAGCTGAAGTCGGTCTCGGCGTCGGGGGCGCGGTTGGCTTCGCGGCTGGGGAAGCTGTTTGTGCGTTTGCCGGAGAAGCGGTTTGCGAAGTGGATGGCTTCGTTGAAGGCTTCGCGGTTCCACTGGAATTCGGTGCTCCAGTAGAAGTAGATCCCGGAGAAGCAGTCGGGCCTGACGCGGCAGGCTTGGCCGTTGGAGAAGCGGTTGTTACTGTGGCTGGTGAAGATGTCGTTGGCTTCGTTGAAGGCTTCGCGGTTCCACTGGAATTAGGTGCTCCCGTCGTGGTAGATCCCGGAGAAGCGGTCGGACCTGACGCGGCAGGCTTGGCGGTCGGGGAACCTGTCGGTGTTTTATCGAAAGGGGAAGGCGGAGAAGTCGTCGGCTTTGAAGACGGCTTTGCGGTTCCACTGGAGTTCGGTGCTGGCGTGGAAGGAGACGTTGGAGACACAGCTGGCGATGAAGTCGGACGCGGCGTTGGAGGGGCTGTAGGCTTCGCGGCTGGAGAAGCTGTCGGTGCTTTGGTTGGAGTCGCAGTCTGAGAAGTCGTTGGCGAAAACGAAGGCTTCGCGGTTGCCCCGGGAGTCGTTGTCTTCGTTGGAGGTGATGTTTGCGGAGCGGTTGGCGCTGATGTTGGCTTCACGTTGGGCGGAGCAGTTGGCAACGCAGTGGGTTTTGGACTCGTGTTGGATCCATCTTTGGTTGGGGATGCTGACGAGTCCATTACGGTCGGTGTTTGAGATGGCTTACAATCTGGCATGTGTGCTGGAGGTGTATCGAACTGGGGCGACGTTGGAGCTACAGTGGGAGTACTAGTCGGCCCAGCTGTTGGTGACACAGTGGGTCTCGGGCTTGGAGGAGCAGTCGGCGAATCCGTTGGACGCGGAGTTGGTGGAGTGGTTGGCTTGGAAGAAGGCTTTGCCGTCGCGGAGGGATCCGGTGCTTGGGAAGAAAGAGCATTAGGGAGGCTAGTCGGTTTTGTGCTCTCACCTGATCCATCCTTAGCTGGATTTTGGGATGGTTTACACTCTGGCACATGCGTCGGAAGTATATCTAACTGCGGCGAAGTCGGAGGAGCAGTAGGAACGCTTGTCGGCTGACCTGTTGGTGTACCTGAAGGCCTAGGGCTTGGAGCTGCCGTAGGCTGTGTGGTTGGGGGAGGAGTTGGTACTCCGGTGGGAGGTGAGGTTGGAAAAATGGTAGGCTTTCCGGTCGGCGAGGCAGTTGGAGCGCTGGTAGGAGGAGAGGTTGGTGATGTGGTGGGTTGAGAGGTTGGTGTCGCTGTTGGAGGAGACGTTGGTGCGTTGGTAGGACCAGCGGTTGGAACTGATGTAGGTGTTTTAGTTGGAGCTTTCGTTGGATTAACAGTAGGCGTGTCGGTTGGAGCAACAGTCGGTTTCTCCGTAGGGAGAGATGTTGGTGAATCGGTTGGGGCTGAAGAAGGTCTTGGGGTTGGTGAGGCTGTTGGTGCCGCTGTTGGTGAAGCAGTCGGTACGTTCGTTGGGGGAGACGTTGGTGATGCGGTAGGGTTAGAGGTGGGCGTCGCCGTTGGGGTAGAAGTTGGAACAGCGGTTGGCATTGATGTAGGCGCTGTGGTCGGGGAAGCAGTGGGTACCTGTGTGGGGGAAAAGGTTGGAGTTGCGGTAGGGGATGAAGTAGGCCTTGGGGTCGGAGGAGCAGTTGGACTGTTGGTTGGATTAGCCGATGGTCCAACACTCAAGGTTGGAGATTCACTGGGAGAGGAACTTCCCGAAGGATTGCTCGTCGGAAAGTCTGGACGAGGCTGCCTCGCTTCGACTTCATCTAGGAAAGTTGCTACCACAACCGCAAAAGCTGCGGCGACGAGAAATCTCATTATACGGTTTTCTTCTCAGAGATGATGGATTTGTTGTTCCAAGTCTGACTGTGGAAGATAATGGTAACAGAATTGATGGAGAGTGGAGGCAACAGATTGTTGGTCGGATCTTTTGGTAATTATGCTACGTCTTTCGTAGAGTGCATTTGTCCATATCGGACATTTTACAATTTGATTCACGATGTTCCTTTTCCGATCTTGGCAGTTAAGTAGACATTCGAGAATTCAGCTTAGAAGGTAATCGGAGTTTCTGAATGGGTCCTTTTTCTTTCGATTGAACGTCGTATCATAGATACTTCATTGGGCATGGACTCTTCGAAGGGTCCGATTATTTCAGCTAAGCATTTTTTGTGCATAGGATCTTTGATTACGTGTTTCGAGTTTGTCTCGTCATCGACATACGAGTGTTCTTCTCCACCAACGGCTGCAAGGAACACATTTCGGATGCGTCACTCGCGTTTGAAAAATTATTCCAGACGAGCTTCCACTATAAATCAACTAAGTACCCAGTTCGTATATCGACCCAGTAGTTCATTTTCTGGCACTTCAGACAATTTCCGTATGATGATAGTATGTGACCGAATCCATGTCTCTGAACAAAAATACTTCTCGCGTCTATTCAGACCATGCTGTTGCCTATTGCCTATGTTGCGAACTCTATTCGACGTCACTTGTTTTTGTCCCTTGGGAGTTTGCAGTGTCGCAATCCCTCTCTTTAATTAAATGCACGACAGAGTAAGAAATGAAGTTCAAACGAATCCAAACGAATCCCGACCATCATGGCCATGGCAATGCTTGGACCCAAGGTCTCCCTCGAACACAACTCCCGGCACACTCACCTTGATGATAGCGATCCGTGTCTAAATCTGAAATTCATCTGATGCATATACGTATGCGACCAGTAAAATTGCCAAGGACCCTATGCTATCAAGCCTATCGATGGCTAGAGTCATAATTGATGGCGTATATACAGCACTCTCAACCGTGAGACTCGTCAAATTTTTCTAGTCTAGTAAAGACTTTATGGAAGTCTCTCAATTCTATCTCAAGTCTAAGATTGAGCTGATCTAGCCATGTCGCTCAACGCTGCAGCACTTTCTTCGCCAGTGGCATTGACCAACTCGGCGAATATACCATTTTGCTCCAATAATGTGGATGGCGGTCCGTATTCGACCGCTCGTCCCTTGTCCATCACAACGACAGTGTCATAGTCCATGATTGTGTTGAGTCGATGAGCGACAGTTAGCAGAGTTGTATCCTTGAATCGAGTACGCAGCATACGTTGGATAAAGGCATCGGTCTCGCCGTCCACAGATGCCGTCGCTTCGTCCATGATCAATATTTTTGGTTTGGCGAGCAGTGCTCGCGCCAAGCATAAGAGTTGACGTTCGCCCACACTGAAATTGGAGCCACCCTCCTCAACGACGGCTTCCAATACTTTTTGGGGATCTCCTGACGAACCACGCAACCTCACAGCCTGGAGTACCTCAAGAATCGCGTCATCTTTGGCCTGACCGAAAGGATCGATGCATTCTCGGAGGGTACCTGGAAACAGAAATGGGTCTTGTGGGATAATTCCCAGACGAGAGCGAAGATCTGCCAGACCAATCTTGGACACATCCACACCATCAATCACAATCCTACCGGATTCCACCTCGACCAATCGGAATAACGCAACCGTCAAAGTACTCTTCCCAGCTCCCGTTCGTCCCACAACACCACACCGCTTGCCCGGTTCCACACGGAAGGACAGTCCATCGAGAGCGAGAGGAAGTCCATCTCGGTATCGAATCGACACATTTTGGAATTCGAGTTCTCCCTTGTTTGGCCACGATGGAGATAAACCCACTGCGGGATCTGTCGTCATGGATGCTTCTTGTGGCAGTGATGCCATGGCATTCACTCTCTCGATGGACGTAATGGCAGCTTCTGCGTCACCAAAGTGATCAATCAAGAAACCCAATGTAATTGTAAAGTTGGACGACCATATAATCAACAGGGCGACGATTCCTGCCGGCAGCTGAAGTACTCCATTCATGGTAATTACAAGCATGGTGGCGACCAGAGTGATGAGCGCACCCAAGACCTCGATTCTAACACCAAGCCAGCGTTGGGCGGATATAAAGTTGAGGACAGCGGATGAGTTAATGTCAGCGGCAGATTGGAACTTCTCCACGAAGAAACCACGTTTTCGAAAGACCTTGATCGTAGCAGATCCGTCAAGAGCCTCAGCCAGCATGGCCTGGATGGGAGATCTTGATACAGCGTCAATTCGTTGCAAGTCAGCTCCTGATCTTCGATAGTGTAGAAGAAGGAACACATAGACAATCATGACGGGCACGAGAGCAACAAGCATGTAGGGGATGATGAGAACCATAATGATGACAGATGCAGTGAACCAACTTGACGCAATCATAAGGACAGACATTGCCTCCGTTAGTGTCAGATCAATCACTTCAGTGTCATACGTGAAGCGGTTGATGATCCGGCCCATGGGCGTGGTTTCAAAGTACTCCATCGGTGCACCCAACACTCGGTACAGCATGGCAAAGAAGACATTCTTAGCACACCGAGCTCCACCGCTGACAGCCCACTGAGATCGGACAAATGTAGCAACAATCGAGACCAGTAAAATGAGGGCGTAAACTGCAATGTAACTGAACTGTGCTTCCCGGCCACTGGATTGTGCTTGAAACTCAACTCCAAACACTTGCTTGGGTTGGACGGCGGCTGAAGTCCAGAAAGCCAACCAGTATTCTGTCGCAACATAGAAGAAGCGATCAATACCCATGACCACTACTTGGATTGTAAAGAAAGGCAAGCCACCGGCATATTTGAACCACAGTGTCCACGTTCTCAAACTTGAAAGACCGTGCTCTCTGGATTCAACGGCAATGAGCTCCCCGTTCGCCTTTTCTGTCTCTTGCGTCAAAGAGGGTAATTCGACTTTTGCGGCATCGACAACTTTGGCATTGTAGTTACTTCCATTGCCATTCTCGTCGACACTTGTCTCTTGCACAGATGATCGAATCGCGTCAACCACCATGGCCGTGTTGTTGTCAGCTGAAGTAAAGTTGGCCAAGGCATTCCAAGAACCTTGGAACTTCATTTCACCGTCCACGATTAGCATCAAATTATCAACGCGATTCAAAAAGTGAGCTGCATGTGTCACCAACACAATCCCTGACGACGCCAATGGACTGTGAGGAGATTTGAAGAGTCGATCGAAAATCATCTTTCCAGTACCAGCATCCAATGCGGAAAGAGGATCATCAAAGAGGATCAGGTCGGGTTGCGCATAGGCAGCGCGTGCCAGTGACACACGCTGCTTTTGACCGCCCGAAAGTGTGACTCCACGTTCGCCGATTTCCGTTTGGTCGCCGGCGGCTCCGAGTTGTTGAATATCTGGTCGAAGACAGCATGCGTCGAGGACTTGTTCGTACAATTCATGATTGTAGTTTGAACCAAACAAAATGTTGTCTCGAAGTGTCGAGTTGAGTATAAAGGGAATCTGACTCGCATACGACATTCGCCCCGTATGCGTTGTCAAAGATCCAGAAACAAGTTCCGCTTCGCCAATGATTCCATTGATTAAGCTCGACTTTCCAGCACCTACTGGCCCCACAATCGCGAGTACCTGGCCGCGACGCAGTGTGCAATTGATGCCAGATATGTGAAACGAATGTTGAGTGCCATTCTCCACATCACTGGACGATGCTGGTGCAGCACCAACACCAAAGCAAGCATCCTGGGTTTCAAGAAGGATCGAGTCCTTCTCGTCAATGTCTGGGTCACCAACGGGACCAATCTCTCCGTCTGACATTGCACGTCTCAAAAAGCTGTCGATACGCTTGGTGGCTTCCAAGGCTTGTCCGAGTTTCCCAATCAAACGTCCCACATAATTGATGGGAAAGCGGAGCGCTGCGAACAACAACAAGACAGTAAACGTCTTGGCTGGGGTCAAGATGTTGTTCTCATCCACCAAAACATATGTGACAAAGGTAGCGGCTGTCGCCAGCAATGGAGAGCACACGGTGAAGACAAGTGTCATGGCCCACACAAAGAGCTCCCTGCGCAGCAATTTCAACTCTTTGGTTCTCGAGGATTCGATCCAATCTCGATATTTTCCTTCATAATTGTTCAATTTCGTTACCTTGATGCCGTTGAGCATAGACTGCTGTGTTTCAATTCTAATGTCTGTAATCAACGCTCGTTGATGTCGTATTCTCCCCATGATCGATGCAATTGCCTTGACAATGGGAACAAAGATAAATAATATCAACATACCCACCAAAGTTGAGGGTCCCAAGACGACGAGCAAACATATTCCGACCAGGACCATACTCAAAGGACACGACCATATCAAATGGCCTTCCATAAAGACTTCATATACCTTTTGAATGTCCACAGCGACCAGATTCGTGACTTGTCCGGAGGTAAGTCCTGCACGGCCGGCAGGCAAAAGCTGCAAGACTGCCTTATACACGACCGATACCACAGTGGCACGCACCACAATGCCGGCCTTGGTGGACAAATGTCGATGACGGTGGGTGGCAAAGCCATTCAGGACGGACGCGACGAAAATGAGAACAACGTACGGCAGTCCCTGTTGCACGACACTTTGATATGGATTTTGTTCTAAAATGGTGAGCAATTCTCGCACCAAGAGTGGGAGAGACACTTGAGCCAATACTGTAACGAGTTGGTTGACTCCGCCAGGAATGAAGTTGGGAGCTGCCAATTTCCAGAATGTCATTAGTAATCTGTGTTTGGAGTTTTTGGTTTCTTCGTAGTACTTGCTGAGGATGAGAATGACAAAGATGACAACGACGAGTGTGAGCGCATAGGTCTTCCTGGTGTACGACGTACATACGAGTAGGTCATCCCATGAGCCATGACGGGATAAACTTACTCGAAAAGAGAAACGAGATGGTGTGACTCCATCGATGGAGGAATAAAGTACAAGTCATCCTGAGTCAGATAGGTTCCATTGTTTTCGCTTTTCACTTCTTGCTTTGCCCCAATGCTTAGCACTCGATTCATGTAGGAGTAGGTGAAACGTTGATACCATGCACATAGGAAGGATTGACCAGGACTGCGATGGTCTTCGGGCCATGGCAACATCACCATGTTACGAGTTCGACTCGTA
Source organism: Fragilaria crotonensis (assembly GCA_022925895.1). Taxonomy (NCBI): domain Eukaryota; phylum Bacillariophyta; class Fragilariophyceae; order Fragilariales; family Fragilariaceae; genus Fragilaria; species Fragilaria crotonensis. The sequence goes on from JAKSYS010000157.1 coordinate 41,091, forward strand.
CTCAACCCTTTCATATCATCATCATCATCTTTGGCAGCTGCATCTGTAGCACCATTCGTAGAAGCATTCGATTGTCCCTGTTGCGATGACGACGGTGGACAAGTCATCTCGCACATGATGCAACGTTTTGAGTGGGATGTGCGATTGTTGTGGTCACAGTCACAAAAAGGTTAATGGCCCCGTACCAATCGGGTTTTTTTTAAATGGTGTACTACCGGTAGTGTATGTAAAGGATTTGGTCGCGTAAATCGTGGCAATGGCAATGCGGTTTCATGAAAGAATGTGATGTGTTTTATGACGTACTCGGAGGACGTGTATTTGGACGGACACCAGTTGTACACAAGTCTCACGTACACTTGAACGATTACACATGCTACTGCTACCGGTTCAGTACTGTACGTACTAGACTCCTACGCATTCCTACTGGCACAATTCGTAGACGAGTCACGACGTAATCACGACTGAGAGCTGCATTCTGGAACGACGTCGAACGGAATCTGGGGTTCTGCAGAATCCAACAGTTAAAAGACATAGAGGATGCGGTTGTAATACAGATGAACTTGGAATTCGAAAGAACAGCAATAAAGACCGGACTTCGAGAAGCCGGCAGGATTACTCGGAGTACAGTATTGTTGTTGGAAAAATCCATAACATACACCATACTCCGAGTACACTGTTATTTATTCAACGTCACCGGGGTTTGTAGGAGTGTTATTGCCTAGTATGAGGTGCTGGTACCGGCGGGTATGCCCATAATTACAACTCCAGTCACTTGGAAGCTTGATGCCGAGGCATCTGACACGGAGGCATCATTACCAGTTAGTATGGGCACTTCAGTAGATGCCTCAACTTGTAAAACATCTCATCCCTCTACCACCGTGGCTTATTCCACCGAGAGATTTTTCTCCCCTTGTTGACTAGCACAGAATATGAAAAGATGCAGCATATTCACATCAAGCAAGTCAAGCACCAATGGCAAGGCAACTTAGTGACTCTTGTAAACAGAAACCTTGTATCCAAGTTTTGGATGGACCTCAGCAGGTAAGTGGAATCATTTTCTGTCGTAAGGAGGACAATCTCCAGCAGAAGAAGCGAGGTATGTTAGGTGGAGATGTAAAGCCGTTTCTCAGAAGTATATACAGCAGAGAATATACTCCTGTTGCTGCAATGATACAGTGCATGATGTCATGTGCCACCAATGACAGCCTTAGAAAGATTTCACCCTTCTTTGCACCTCACCCATTGTTCCCACTTTCTTCATCATCTAGCTTCTGATTGATGCATGGTGAACATGGACGTCGACAATCACTCATCACGAGAAAAATGCACCGAGAGCCAGGAATTCAATCTTTCCAATGAGATCATGATTAGAAGTGCTGTTGCCTTTGGCAACAATATGGTAAGGCTGATGCAAGTTGCATGTAGTGTTTAGTAGCTAGTGATATCAAGGTTTATAATCATTGTTAATAGGATTGACAGTATTCCTTGGAGTTGGAGATTGAAGGCCTTTTCTGCAAAGTCGTTACTCACAAACTCTACAATTGATCCAAAGGGTGATGGCCAGGACATGCTGTTGATGAGTCAGGAGTTGGTGATCTGAACCAGGTAATTCCTCAATCATTTATTGCGCTGTGATAGTAATCCTGGTGCTTGTTTCTATTGCTTGTGACAATAGATACTGGCTGATGTATGTTCACATTGATAATGTGCCTGGCTACCAGCACAAGAGGAAGAAGCAAGAAGATCTGTAGGTGCCTTTGGCTTCCTCTTGATCGGAATTGAACGCATTCAAAACGCCTTTAGGAATCACCATATTGACATTTGTGTTGTCAATAAGAACATTGTTAACAGTTGAATCCCTAGAGGTGAGTCAGCACACGGCTGTCAACCACATGTGTGACGGATGGAGTCTCACAAGAAGCATAGAGACGAGGTTGTTTGCTTTGAGGTCACTTCTGGATAGAGCTACTATTCATGAATCACCGTGTGGACCATGCATCTCCTGTTTTGTGTAGTTGTGAAGGTTTCAAGAAAAGGCATTCGGAAGTGGAACTTGTCGGTTTCGTCATTAGCTGATGGGCTGTTGGTCATGACTTCATCATATGGGAAGTTTGCTGATGTAAAGGGAGGAATGGGATAAAAAATCAAAGTTGATCTCGTCACTCCAGACAGACAATGTTTAGATTGCATAAACTGTTGCTGATGGTATCCATTCAAGTGGAATCTGTTGCATGCATTGACATGACTCTGGATTCTGATGCCATCAACGATGGAGATGGAGATTTGTTGCTTTAGGCTGTGCTCCGTGTGCTGTTCAGTTGATTCCTGAACTGCCCTTGGAATTGCAGTGCGTGTCCCTAATCCCAGGGTTGAATCCGCCACCTTCAACCAACTCAACCAGAATGTCATCATGGAAGTTGGAAGTTCTCTGGTCTAGCATCGTCTTTGTGTTGTCCAAGTTCCTCTTTCCTGACCCTCGCTCAAACACCGAGCAATGCATTCCGACTGGGTGGGAGAAGACTTAATGTTTAATCTGAGTGCCAACTCTTCGTAACAGCATTCCCCCGACAGGATGTCATTGCGCCTCCAGGACATACCGTCACAAAACTCTGCCACAATACTAACAACTACTAACAGGCTCCAGCCACGTATGAATCCTCTCGCATGCATATTCGTACAGTACCAAATACCAGTATAGTAATGCAGTACTGGTACGCTGCATGCACACATGCTCATAGGATATGACCAGTACCAGGTATGACGTATGTAGTAGAAGAAGCAACGAGACAACGAGACGCAACGTGTATATGCGTATCTGCGCATATGCGCACCTTGTCATAACAGTACTACTACCTGGTACCTGGTACTCGGAATACATACTCTACAACGAGTACACTCCGACTGCCTGGTACACGTAGTACTATAGTACTGGTACGAGTGTACTACGCGTTTTTTCCAGCAGGCGCGGATTCTACTCTAGCGAAGGCTTGTGACGAGTGACAAGTGACGAAAGAATACAGAATGCATGCACACATAGATTTGGAATGCGGTTGTCTCCGTCATTATTCTTGGAACCATGTCTACCTGGCGACTCTGTTGTTTGCTGTTATAAACCGTACATGACGCATTGATTGATGTGTTGCAACAAAACTGCGAATTGCATTTGCAAGTAAACGAGAGCGTGTGAGCAAGAGCGACCGAAATTGCAGTGTATACATCCTACAGTACCGAGTTCGCGAAGATGCGACAAGGTAATCATGTCAATAACAACAACAAAAAAACAACTGTATCTACAATTCGAAGACGACGAAGAAGAAGCATCCATACAGGAACATTTCGTTGCAAATATGTGGTGGTAGTCATTCTACTGCTGGTCGTTGTCATGTTTCAGCTTCACGGTGACAACAATGACAATGTCAACAACTACAAGTATGCGGACAAGCAGCCAACGCAGCAGTTATACAACGACGCTATCATCTCTCCCAAAAACAGCAACAACAAGAAGTACATTCCCAAACTTGTCATTTGTGGTACAGTTTACAACGTGCAACAACATTTGCCCGCCATTCAGAAAAGCATCATGAGACTTGTAGCGAACAATACATTTGACTTGGTGCATTTGCTATTTGCAAATCACAATAGTACAGATGATTCTGTCCGTCAATTGGAACAATGGAGTACTCAGCTATCCAAGAATGTTACCGTCTTTTCACTCGCACCCGTTATTGACAATGATGACGACGACGATGAACCATTCAAGGAACGGACAGTGAGGCTTGCACAGGCCCGCAATTTCTTGTGGCAACAGGTATCTCTACTCTCTCGTGGGAGCGCAAAAGTATCATCCAACAACAGCAGCAACAATGGAAAGAGCAGCAGTACAGGTTCTCAAATCGATTATGTCCTCATGATGGATATGGATGACGTTAATTGGCACTTGTCCAACGTTCATGAATGTTTGAATCTACCCCCCGACTGGACAGTCTGCTGTTGCAATTCGTACAAAGTCTATTATGATCTTTGGGCATTGCGAACCTTAAATGGTGATGATGATCTTGGTATCAGCAACAACAACCTTGCAAATAAAAATTGGTTAGCAGTGACAGCAGGATCCAAATCATCGCAAGGAACAGCAGCAGCAGGAGGCTTTGGACGATACCGCCATTCCAAACCATTCCGACATATTCCTGCAGGACATGAACCCATCCCAGTCAAGTCTTGTTTCGGTGGAGCAGCTCTTTACAAATACACCAATCAAGATCTTGTCATGGTTGCCAATTCGAATCCATATGTGGGAATGACGGAGGACGATGATACGAGGAACAACAACAGCAACAATAGCAATAAAAGCAGCATTCACAAAAAAGGCAAGAAGCATCCGGTATGTGAGCACGTGTCATTTCATCTACAATTGTACGCTTGGAATCAAAGTCTATACATCCAACCATCCTTTTTGAACGATGGCCCGTCCGATGAGCGCATGCTTTACTTTGGAGCTGTCAAGAAGAGATTGGAACCAGAGTATAAAAGGAGTTGGGAAGAAACGCCTCATTATTACCAACATTTTTGGGACTAGTGGTTGGGAACGTGGACGATAATAGAGAAATAGATGGTGCTGGTGATGAGTTATATTAGTCCCCAAGAACAAGTTCGTCTTCGACACCCAGCAAGTGATCTGTACATACGATAGACTATTCGACCGCCCCCAAGCCCCAAGTGTGCCCAGGTCGACGGACCTCTTGGAGAAGTCACTCTATTCGTAAAACATTTTCGAAAGTCTACTCGTGAAACATGTCGATGGCCCCACGTACACACGTGTTCATCGACGTAGCCATTTTCTATCCTTCAAAAACCAGCTCCTAGCTTGGCGAAGGTTGAACCAAGACTGACCCTACAAATGTTTGGTTTATCATTTATGTGCGCTCTACCATTGTTTTTTTGTCGACTCCTCGAAGTAGCTTGCATACTGTTTCCTTTCTGTGCAAGAGGGTCATTTTGCGATTTGTCGGTATGAGCCTGTGCTATTATTAGATAGGTCATAAACTCAAGTCACAGCGATGAACTGCCGGCAGTAGAGACTTGATTATATATGCCCTCCACTTTATGATTGACCACTTCATTGTCGTAATACTAAATGCTCAAGCTACCGTAGATATAGAGCGACCAGTATATTCTGTATTGTACAATTCCACTCAATCGTTCGGTATGATAGAGATGCATCGGTTTTTGACAATGTTTCATTCAGACTTCTGATCCGGTGGCACGATCAACGTCAGTATGCCACTAATGATGTGGAGTGAAGGCCATTTTGTATCCTAGAATATGAGCCACCATACATAGCCGCACTACTAGGGGGGGGTCCACGGAAGTCGACCTTGGAGAAGCGATAGGAGCGACTTGGCCGGAATAGAAACGTGCCTTGTGATTCTACACGTATGCATACAGCACGAGTAGTGCAGAGAGCTCAGTTCAGTCCAGATGCACAGGGCTATAATGGCTAGTATGTAATATACACATGAAGAACGAGGTCTCATAGGGCAGACCCTATGCAGTTGCAAGGGGGGGCACGATCATCGCGGCGAATTTTTTCGCCACCCCGTGTTGGTATGACATTTATGGATTTATGATGGTTTTGAGGATCCTTCAAGTACGCTGGTATAATAATGAGCGTATCTGATACACACAGACAGCCACTTGCTCACGCACTTGCACACAGCACACGACTCGAGACAAGGATATAACAAAAAAAGTTGAACGAGTCTACCAGGTACGAGGACTACTAGCCACAGGTACGCCAGATCGAGGCACGAGGTCCAGAAGGTACATGAACCCCGGTATTCTTGTTCGCCTTGATGACGCCTTTGCCGCGACAAGAAGATTCATAAAATCAACAAGGCCATTCCATGAATCAATCCAACGCCCTACCGATCGCTTCCAAGCCCAATTCCAAGCTTATCGACTACACCCAACAGCGTCGAGATGATATGCCGTCCCGAGGTATGATGGTGCGATCTCAATACGCATCCTCAGCACCATCACTATCATTATTAGGATCTCAGACACAGTTGCGACGGAAATCTTCATCCACCATGTCGCACTCTTCATCAATCACGAATCATGATGATACTCCCGACGATGACAATGCACCAATTGAATTTCTCTTCAAAAAGACTTTTCGTCAACACAAGAGAAGCTCAGATTTTTCTCGAGAAGAACTACTCGTCGAGTGTGAGAAACGGTACATGCTCGAGAAGGAAAAACTGCAACAAGAACAAAATGGAGGCGACCACGCAATTTCTTCCCAAGACAATGTTTTTCAACAGAATCCACGTCGGAGATCAAGTTACGAGAGTTATGGGAGTATGACACGGAAGGATAGCAAACGCTCAAGTCACATTGACAGAATCCTACGGACGGAAATTTCAGTACCAAAAACGCCTGACTCCAAAAAGGCAGTTCGAGGAGTTCGACGAATCGTTTCGGAGCAAGGTTCGAAGCTTGGTGGTGAGAAAACTGAGAAGAAGCCTGTGGCATCGCCATTATTGGAACGAAGTAAATCAGACGGACCCACAGCACTCAGCACTCAAGGCGCAAAGGCAGCCTAGCTCGGTTGCGTTGAGATTTCGAGCAAGCCATTCGTTTTGCTGCTCAGAAGCAAGTTGGCACTACATGACTACCACGAGGTCTGCAGGATCGGGCAGTTTGTGCTCCGACAAGGTTCTCTAGGGTTGCACAAGAGTGAGAAGTCGCTGATTGCAACATAACATTAGAGGCATGAGGGATGACACTCGACCTTCACTGAGGAAGGCGAAATCGTATCACATCAGCTTCCTGAAGTTCATGTGTGTCTGACCTAACGACGGTTCGTAGTTCGTATTATACGGATTTAAGGATGCGTAATTTCTCCTTTTGTCATAAGTGCGTTCCTTAAACAGACGTTTTTAGTATCCTCATGATTTAGCTATTGCATTTGCATAAGCATCCAATCAGAACTTCACAACATTAAGTGTTTAGAGCATCTGCTTTTCATGAACATGTGCTCCATTATTCCACGGAGCAAGTGGTTGTGTGGCATCCTGTGGACATATATATGCACGGTATGATATATGCTATTCATATGCCTACTACCGGTAGACTCTACCGGTAGAGGACTCGTACAGTACAAGAGTCCAGTAGTCCAGTACTTGGGGCGAAAGCAACCATACGCCGCCGGACCGCGAACCGCGAGGTGGGAGGTGGTAGAGATCGAAAAATGTACTGTACTTTAGGTACTAGCTAGTACCAGGTACAGTAGCCACGTAGTCGTACTGGACAATTTGCTATTTGCTCTGCACTGAAGCGCTGCTGATGGTGACAAGTGACAAGTGACAAGGGGCACTCGTCCCGGACTCCTCCTGTGCCCGCAATCTCACTAAAAGTACCTGATAGCAGATAGCAGCAGTAGTCCAATGTCCAATGGGTAGTAACTGGTACTGGAGTATCGATGTCTACGGCTTGGTCTACAGACACACAGGATACTTGGGTCCTGATGTCCATCGAGTTGGTGCCGGAGATGAGATCCAGCACGGAGCAGCTTACCAGACGCAGATCATCTTGCATTAGAACAACTCTTCTCTGCTAAACTATACTTGGGTCCTGATGTCCATCGAGTTGGTGCCGGAGATGAGATCCAGCACGGAGCAGCTTACCAGACGCAGATCATCTTGCATTAGAACAACTCTTCTCTGCTAAACTACGTGCAGGCAAATGCTGTCGGGCAGCGCTACGAAAAAAATAAATCAACTAAACGGTCCAACCCAGTTAATAACTTGTTTTACAACTCATCCTTGGCGTCGGACGATTTCTTGGAGGCCTTGACAGCCTTCATGAGTCCAAGACCAGAGCTCTTGATCTCATCATGCTTGGCGTCCTTGTCAGTGGTAAGCTTCTGGTAGGCATCCTGGAGTTTCTGAACCTCGTCCTTGAAGTGGGTCTCAGCGGCCTCCATCTCGGCTTCCTTTTCCTCAATGAGCTTGTCAAGGTCGGCAGGTGACAAATCAGCAAACTTCTTGATTTCAGCCTTCTTGGCATCATCACAGAGATCAATGTTCGATGGAGAGCACATTGGCTTGAGCTTCTCTTCTGCGAACTTGGTGAGCGATTCCAAATCACGTCCACCTTGGTAATCCTCAAGGGCGGCTGGGTCTCCGTACTTGAGAGTTGGGTATCCGCGAACTCCGTTAGCGTCGCAGAGAGCCTTGGCATCAGTAGTGCAGTCAACATCAGCGATCAATGCAGTTGGAGAATCGGCGAACTTGGCCATGAGCTCATCCCAAGTTGGCTTGAGATTCTTGCAGTGACCGCACCATGGGGCGAAGAACTTGATGAAAACGGTCTTTCCTGTTGTCGTTATCGTTATTATTATTGTTGTTGGTTAGTTCATTGTGGAGCAGTCGGTAGTTGATGGATGATATTGAAAGAGATGCGACATGTTGCGAAAACGAAGTAACGAGAACCATGCAGAATGCTATTAATGAGAAGACCAATTTTTACAACTTGGCGGTACGGAAACCGCGCAGCTCGCACAGCTGCAAAATCACAGGACACCACAGGCTTCGCGATCTCGTCCCTTCGCCGTTCGCCTATCATCCCTTGTTTATTTGCATCAAGACGACTTACCAGCTGTCAGCTCATCATAGTTATCAGGAGTGAGGTCAACGGCGTTGACGGCTGTGAGGCTGAGGAGGAGTGTGGCGATAGTGAACTTCATGGTCTTTATTGTTGTCGTCAAGCAATGCGCCAGGGAATAATATTATGTAAGGCTTGAAATTCAGCAGATGGACAACGAAAATGACCCTCTTCGAAGATATCAAGAATCAAGATATCTGATTCCCCAGCATCAGATTTTACTGGAGTAAAAGTACTGAGTTCTCTATTGTTTTTGTGCACAGTACTTGTACTTGTACTCAGAGAGTACCAAGTAGGGTCTACGGATAACAACTATGAGTGGTCACGAATCACGAATGGAGGGTTAGCCGTCTCCGCGGAATAAAAAAGGCCACGCGGCATTTCAGTGTTGTTCGTTAATACTCGAGTAGTAGCTCTACGTTTTACTGGTACTACGTAGTACTGTAGTATGTGTATTTGTTCCGGTGGCGTGGGAACTCGGAAATCGGACACACTTACACAACACACTACAAGCGAAGTACCAGGTACTGTACACTTCTACTTGCAAAAGCGTGCTAGGTACTGGAGGAATAATGAGTATGACATCGCTACTACTACAAGTACCGTAAGAGCACTTATGTACTACAGTACCAGTTAGTCAGTACTCCAGACTCCAGAGTCCAGTACTTGATTACTGAGAACTCGGCAGTCGGCAGTCGACATTTGTCCGAACTGACAACAGGGGAATAGGAGTAAGCTAAGTACAAGTACTGTAGCAATGCAACTTTCAACGGCCTCGGCAGACGATAGCAATCCTGTAGGTGTCATGAACAGGATTAAAGGTGTGGCATCCAATAGAACTAGCCACCATGTACTCTTACCCTTGTCGTGAAACAGTCCCAGTTTCCTGTCACCTGTGCTAAACACAGTTTCTTACATCGAGGTCCATCAGAATTGTCGTAGTTCCTTTGCTACTAGAGTATAGCAACTATCGAATGCCATCGTTAGAAAGGATGTGAAGATGCGACGCCACATCGCTCAAGTGTTAGAGCCGACAAGACGTTACCATAAGAGTGTGAATTGCGCTATACAACGTTATTTCTTTCAATAAAGAATTACTCATCGTAACGGAATCGCATCGAATGGAAACAAAGTCTACAGAGCTGACTTGCCAGTGATGATCTGCGTGAACTTCTCGGTCAAAATGAGACTGATAATGGTATAGGGCGCCAACTTAATAAAAGCAGGCGTAAATCCTGACCAAAGAGTCCAGATGCCCTCCTCGGCAAGAATCTTGACGAAGCAGTCGATCATAGACTTGTACTTGGTAGATCCATCTTTTCCAACTCTTTGATTCTGCGTGCGACTCTTGACCACATCGAATGGATTTGAAAAAATGTTGGCAATGAACGAGGACACCAATGTGGCGCAGAATAATAGTGGAAATCCATAGAAAAGATCCCCATCAGCACCAAAGATACCGGACGCTGTCAATTTCATCTTTATTTCGGACGTGATTCCCAATACACAAGCTGAGAGCACCATGGCTCGCAATACTGTCACTTGCGCTCCTCTCCACAAGTTGGACACTCCCTCTTCCCGCGCGATGCGTAAGATGCAGTCCGCCACTCCCCTGTAATTGCGACGTTCCTTGATGGGGAGTTTGGAATCTCCCGACATGCGCACGAGAGCCAGCTCAGCTGGCGTCCCAACAAAGGATCCGATTCCTCCAGATGTACATCCCATTAACAATTTGGTGCCAATGGGGATGGCATTCTTCTCCAAGCCAGCAGCAAGATTTTTGTTTTGTGCCGCTTCTAACAAAAAGGCATAAATGCCAATACGACAGGATCCATAAAGCCACTGTCGCAAATAAGCAGCCCCAATGCCGGCATACAGTCCCTTGATGAATCCTTCGTTGGCCATGATTTTCGTAGCACAATCCAAGGCATTCTTGAACTGCGAACCCTCCGTTTGCATCTGAACTCGAATAACATCGAGTGGATGACAAAATGTTGCAGCCCCCATGCCACTAAAGGCAGCAATCACCATCTTTAACGCCAAGACACCTGCAGCAGCCACCATCTTTCTCTTTGTTGATCAGAAAGACTTGCTGGGAATAGTATGCACGTTATGTCGCAAATGGCAAGTAAAAATGTGTGTCAAGATTCAAGATTATTTGAGATGATCTATCGGCAGATGCACTGGTGGATATGATAGGAGGTTGAAACTGCAATTGCAACTGCATTTGACTCATAGCATTTTCACTGTAGAAGTAAGTCGTAGCAGTAGTATTAGTACTTAACGTACTCCAGTAGAATGGTACTGTACAACTTTAACACCCATCATGTTTTGGGTTTTGGGGCGTCCCGCAGGAGCGTGCAAGTACGAGTACCAGTCCTGCCTGCATGAGCACCATTTTGCTAGTCTCACAATCGGATCGAATCATTTAGTCTTTCTGCGGCACTTGTATGTCGATGCCACAATAATGGGAGAAAAGAACGGCGGCTACCCAGGATTCGAAACAAAGAAATAACAATACGCGCTCCCTGAAATTCCGCGTTCGAAGCTCCCTACTAGGCTTGCGCCTCATCCACTGCTAGCTAGGACGACGTTGATCAGCCACCGACATCACACATAGGTCTTCCGCAACGCTTCAATCGTATCCAGCACCTCGCCTTTCGTATCTGACAAACCGAGTCGAATCATTGATATCAAGGTCTTCAACTTATTCTTCTTCTCATCCGGAAAGTACGCAGATTGGAGTGCTTCGATACACTTTGGGGACAAGAGCAGCTTCCCCATGGCAGTTACCATGATGGGGGAACAAGGGGGCGACACAATATCCAACAATCCGCTGACAAAGTATCTAGCCAACGAGGAATCCAGATTCACACCATTGCTTTCCAAGAGATTCACCACTTTCCCGAGGACTGAGGTAACCTCGCCTTGAACCAATAGGAAGAACATCACTCGCAGAGCCTGTTCCTTGATTTCATTCATTTTTTGGTACGTCATTTCAGAGTTGGAGTGTCCCAGAAATGTCAGTGCCACCTCCAACACGAGCGGCCTTGTGAATGGATGCCGAGTTGAAACGACTCGCACAAGGGAAAGCATACTGGGAGCCAGCGTGGGGTACGACGCGGCAGAAACGAACTCATTGCCCGACACCAATTCCTTCGCCCACATGACAACGCCTTCAGCCACAGGTGCGCTCTTATTGGCCAGAACGGAAAGCTTGATTCCGGCAGATGGGTTGGCATCCTTCACTTCCGTGTCCGAGGAAACGACAAAGGAAACCATATTCTCGACTAGTTCGCACATTTGACTTCCAGTCAGGAGGCATCCCTTAATCTCCTCTTCCCTGGCCTGTCGGTTTGTGGGATCTTCAAAGCCTCGCTCTGTCTTTGTGGCTGCCTCTGCCGCCAGGACTGCCAAGGCAATGAGTCTAGCACACTTGGCACGGCTGCTAAGTGATCCAGTTCTAAGTGCACCAGGAAGGAACAAGTGCCCAAGAAGTGCTTTTATAGCCAACGGGTGTGAATTCATGAGACGGCCAAGTTGTTTGGGATTGCGTCCATGAACTAGAAGCTGATCCAGCAAATGATCGTCAAACATCTTGCCTTCAGCGTGGCGAAGCAGAAGGTTGGATAGTGCAGACTCTAGAGCATCACGTTCTTCATCTCGAAGAGTACGATTCTCATCAATCCCGGGACGAAGTCGTCGACGTTGTCGCTGGGTTAGCTCACTGATTGTAAGAGCAACATCGCGACGTCGTTTTCGATACAAAGTCGAGGCGCCTGCAGTCTTGGCCGACACGGTTGGATCTACCATGGCATTCTCCAGTTCTTCTCGTAGGCGTGTCCACTTTCGAATGGCGCGACTCAACGATGGGTCGGTCGTCGCTTGATCCTCTGCCTTTTGCACCAAGTGACGAAGAAACTCGACCGCGTACAAGTAGGTGTAGGACGTGGACGTGCACGATCGACGTAAATCTTCAACGAGCGCATGGATACCGGTCGAATCACCACCATTGCCCACAATGGTAAATTCCGATGTCAACATGGAACTGTAAACCGGAAAGTGGTCGGACTGGTTAATGCGCTTGGCGATTTCTCGATGGTGACCTCGTTTGGAAATACTCGAAAGACAGTAACTCAACAAGGTTGAATCGCGATGGGTAGCGCTAAGGTCGATCAATAGCTTCCTCCACAAGGATGATTCCATCATATCTTCCAAAAAGCCTGCTTCAGCTTTCTTAAGTTGAAAGATGTTGTCACCCCCCGCCTTGGTGAATCTATCCTTGGCAATCTTGTCAATAACGTGTTGGGCAATGTCTCGAACGTCATCGACTGCCTTGTCGGGTTCTGGTATTGCTTGCTCATCGGCCTTTTTCAAATCTGCCAACCACAGTCCCAGAATACCACAAATGGCAGTTTCACCTTTGAAACTGGACAGAAGGGATTGCATGGCCTTGGCACCTCCCTCGTTGCCACCACCCGAAATCAACTGACGGACATTGTCCAAACAATTCGGTTCCATAATGGCATCGGGTTGGTTGAGAGCATTCTCGGCATCTTGAATACGTTTCAACACCGGATCAATCTCGGGCTCTGGTTCGGGCTCAGGTTCCGTTTGTATTAGAGGCTGCTTTTCGACTGGTTCAACGTCCACCATTTTGGCACGGGCAATTGCAGCGTCGTTGGTAGTAATGCTCAACATTGACTTGTTCAATCCATGATCTTCGACTTTATCCTCCTCCTCAAATCCTGGTGGCATATCCCAAGATGTTTCACCCGACGTTTCATTGTAGTAGTATTCTCGACCTTCATCATCGTAATGTCTGGACCATTTGGAGATTTCAACAAAGTCATCCGGTTTGTCCCATTGAGTCTCTTGTGTGAGTTCGTTGTAGTAGTATTCTCGTCCTTCATCATCAAGGTGTTTGGACCATTTGCTGTCACTCACTACCGGTAGAGTTGTCGTGGTTGCGGTTGCTGCTGCGGCACTACCATTCTCGGGAGGATCAGCGTCATCATGCTCTGGAGTATCGGCAGTACCCATATCGGGACTTTGTTGTATGGGAGATGATCCTTCATATTCGTCCTCGTCGTTGTCATCATCATCGTCGTCGTTCCGATCACCATTGAATTTATTGAAATCTGTTGATGCATCGGATTTATTGGCGTCGTCATCATCGTCATCGTTTTTAGCATGTGCGCTCGACGCATCGTCGTCGTCATTATCGTCGTCATCGATTTTGTCAGGTGACGATACCATTCCATCAGGTTTGTCCCATGTTGTTTCTCCTGTGATTTCGTTGTAAAAGTATACTCGACCCTCATCATCCTTGTGACTTGTCCACTTGTCTTTCGAGGATTCGACTTCCTCGTCGTCATTTCCGTCTTCTTTTTCAATCATCGTCGGCGAACTAGGATTGTTATCCATATCCATATCTTGAAGTGGCTGATTCTTCTTCTTATTGTTGTTATTTTCTTCTTCTCCGGCATGGAAATGTTCGTCAGAAGTGCCATTATCTTGGTTGTCATCCAATTCATCATCGACGTAGTCATCTGGTTTGTCCCAAGTTGTTTCACCAGTATCTTCATTATAATAATACTCTATCCCCTCATCATTTGTATGTTTGGTCCAATGATTTTGATTGTTCGTGTTGTTGTTACTCTTATTGTTGTTGTCGGAACCACCACTCATGAGATCTTCTGGATCGTGATATCCTTCATCGGGTGGATCCCATGCGGACTCTCCAGTCTCCTCATTGTAATAGTATATGGCATCATCATCATCACGATGGGCTGTCCATTTATAATCTTGTGAATTACCATTGTCATTTTTGGTATTGTTGTTGTTGGTATCATCATTATCATCATTATTATTGCTGTTGTTGCTACCAGTAGTTCCATTTACCTTGTTGCTGCTCATCGTGCTTGTGTGCTGGTCTCTGTCCACTTGCCGCTTTCACGAAAATATCCAAGTTGGCTGGCAGTCCGTGTGTCAAATGCCGCGTGGCTTTTTGGATTACTGGAGTACAAGTCTGCTGTAGTATGTACAGATTATATCAGGGTCACCCGGTGGTCCTATTCCCATACTGGTAGTACTGGTACTGGTACTAAAGATATGTTGGATCTGCCAGAGCTCGAAACTTAAAAAGGCAAAGTGGCAACAGAATGTCACTGCTCATACTGGCGTACTGGTACCAGGTATGCATACCAGGAAACAATGCTTCCTCCGACTCTTTCAGTACTACTGTACTCCTTACTGTTACTGTCATAAATATACAGTACAACATTACTCTTTGATTTTCACTTTGCTTTACTTCTCTTATTATACTTCGCACGTTGGTATGTACAGCATGTAGTGTGTACTACAATATATGACCTAATAATGGCGAGTATGGAACACACAGGCCTCCTCACTCCTCACTCCTTTGCGTACCTACAGGTCAAGAGGGATGACGGTTAAAGTTGCGGACAAGGACCGGTAACTAACAAGTAATATTTGAATTCTTCAGCCGTTTACTGTTTCTAACTCATACTGTTACGTTTCGCAGGGATGTGACTTAACCTTATTCTGATGCACATCACCTTCCAAGAAACGCAACAATTCGAGTTACGTGTCGATGCGTTCTACGATTCAAGAAGACCGTCATCGGCATGTTGCCAACAATCTACCAGATACCCATTCGTACGACTGAGTGAGTATGGGTTGGAGAACCTCCAAACCAGTTACTTAAAGTCGTTTGGGCCGACCAGTCACTCTGGTCACTCTTTACAGAATAATCGACACTCATCCTCGGACCGTACATCCAGGGCCTGATATCGTTGATTCTTTGAAGCAGTTTCTTTTTCTTTTCTCTCTCTTATCATGACGTCCCTCGATGATCTTTTAAGTGCCGCCTCGTCGTTCTCTCTGGTGTCCGAACCTGGCGGCGGTGCCGTCTCTTTTGCCTCGCCAAGTGTCCCTGGTGGTTCGCCTGCGAGTGTGGAGGGGGTGGTCAGGGGAGCTGATTCCCCTTCTGAAGGTACGGGTGCTCTTAAGCGTTGTTTTTCTGTTGTATTGGTCCGCGGGTTCGATCGTTCATTGTGTTTTGGAGCTGTCGGTTCTGGAAATGCGTCATTCTGTATTCGCAAGGATTGCAAAATCAAGTCCCACGCTGAAAACAAGGCAGAAGGAATAGACAACTTGGATTCGTTCTACTTCATCGCTCGCGTCCCAGGCGCAACGGTATTCTCTGAGCCTAATGTGAAAGAGGCTCAAGTCCCAAAGGAAACTCGAGATGAATGGAAAGACAAGGCATGGACTCTTCCTAAATGGGTTCGAGCGTTCCGGGCAATAACAATTGCAGATGATGTTGAAGCTTCAAACGAAGACATCAAGAAGGAATCAAAGTTACTGTCTGATGCCGATCGATTCAAGACTCCATCCAAGAAACGAAAGGCCAAGACCGAGACAGATGACACTGAGCCATTGGTAATGGTTTCGTTCGAGCCGCACGAGAGGTCACTACCGGAAGACGGAGCTCCGGAGCTGGAAACTTTCATCTC
Organism: Fragilaria crotonensis; assembly: GCA_022925895.1. NCBI lineage: Eukaryota > Bacillariophyta > Fragilariophyceae > Fragilariales > Fragilariaceae > Fragilaria > Fragilaria crotonensis. Next base: position 57,299 of record JAKSYS010000157.1, read on the forward strand.
TTCCTTGGCCAAGGGGGGTTTGAGCAGGATCGTTGCCCGGTTAGAATCCAGTGTCGTAGGCGTCGGAAGAGCCCTGGAGGAAATTGCAACCCTTACCCATAGACGATTCGTGGAGAACGAGGAGAACGTTCATCTGGTCTCTGGTGCTGTTCAAAACTTGATCTCTGTCCTAGGACCAACAGTTGAGATGGGTGAAAAGTTTGAAGCTCCTACATTGTGGGGAACCACCGCATTCGTTGGAAACGAGGTCGAGCAAACAGCAGAAGAAGTTTCGCATCTGAAGGTTCAGCTCGTGGAGTTGAAGACCTCGGTATCAAAGATAACGGAAGAAAAGACCAGTCAAGAAGAGTCATCATCTGAAGCGAATGGAAAGATGCTCAAGATCCTCTCACTGGTTACCACTCGCGTCCAAGCGTTCACTCCCGAAATCGCCCAGGTCAGAAACCTCGTGTTGAAGTTGGAATCTGAAATGTCGTTGTCGAACGCTCGTTCTCCCAAGAGACAACGTCCTCAGACAGGACGAGAGGCAAATGGTGATGATGATGCCATGGATGATCTCATGACCATGCTGACGTCAAATGCTTCGGTGAAGGACCATCCTCCCTCGACAGGTTTCTCTCACGACAAAGACTTTCCCTCCGAGGACGACCAGAGTCTTTTCCTCAAACGGGTTGGGGAGATAAAAGCCGATGTATCTCGCATGTCAACCGAGATGCGTATGATAATCTCTGATGTGGGTCTTCTGAAGGCATGTGCCGAGGACAAGTCAATCAAGTTTGGCGGACTGGGACTCAGGACCCTGCAGGAATGCCACGAATGGATTACCTCAAACTTTAGAGGACTGAGATATGGATTGGTGATGGACCCACTGCTGATGCTAGACAGAATCTTCGGATCCGATGACGTCGAGGCTGAGAGTCAGTTCAAGATTCTCGAATCGCGAGTCAAGCTCAAGATCACAACCGGAGCTGAGGCTGCTGCAATAAAAGCTCTTCATTTCAACCGACCAAGGTTGTTTCACAAGGGTCGAGTAGCGATGACAAGCGAAAGAAACACCTCAAAATTGTCCAAGCTTCCTACGTTCAAGTCCTGGAAGTCCGGCGGAGAAGGAGTTCGGAACTATGTAACGAAACAGATGAACTTGATATCCTCGACGGTAGCTCACGATATCTCGTACGCATTTGGATCAGACCCGGAACTCGCGCAAGCTCAGGCAGTCGCAACCTCCAGCTTAAACGCCACAATCACTTTTCTGACTCAACTCATGGGTTTCATCGACACAATATATGAAAAACTCCATCTTCATTCGAAGTTCTCGGCCGATCAAGCTTGGTCCCTTACAACTCAGATCCTGGACAGAGTCTGTGAAGATTTGTACGCTCCAAAGGAAGGGGTAGCCGCAGCCATGACAGTAGAAGACCCTGTGTCCATATGTTCTCATTTGTTGTGGTCATGCTTTCGCACGCACGACGTTATGGCAGAGTACATCGATTACAACTTTGAAAATCATCCCGCCATTTCGGCCGAATACGTAAAATTTTTGGCTACAAACTCAGGATACGACAAAGTGGAAAAGATGGAGGTCATGGTCCTGAATATGAAGGAAAATGTGACGAAGGCGCTCGACATGGCCGATAAGGCTAAAAAGAGTGGGGAGTCCGCAACTGACAAGTTCTCTGCAGCTCACAAGGAGATAGAGTCCTTGAAAAAGCGAGTTCAATATCTCGAAGGCAAGGGAAATAAGTGACGAGAAGGCCAATCGGAAAGAAGGTTGGAAATTGAGGAAATCACGAATCTCCGAGATCTGGATTCTAATTCTAGTAGAATCAAGAGTACCGAACCGATTTGTTACTCCTCACCTCCTCCGATATCAGGCCCTATAGCGACATTCCCATCACGACCCTGTGCCCCATTATTAAATGAACTGAGCGGTCCTTCTTACCAGCATTTGAAGCTAGTCAAGAGAGGGCACCGTGAAGTGGCAGTACCACTCTCCTGCGGAATATCTTTTGAATCATGGCCCGCGTGGATCTGGGCTTTCCGCCTTTCAGATTGGGGTACAATCTACGTTGCCGATACAGACGAGCTCAGGCTGCGTCAGTATCATGCTTCAACTTGGTCTCACATAGAGGACAGATTGTCGATCATCCCCTCACATCAAGTATGTTCGACGAGTGACACCGTGAATGTTTGGTTCATTAGCGGAACGCGCGACTTCATAGAAGGCTTCAAGGGTTCTCGGAACACGCCGTTGATGTTCTGGATCGAAAAGTGTGGGAGAAGAAGACCGAGCGACTCCGAAAATCGGGCATGGTTCAGCGTTTCGCACGAGAACATAGGCGGATCTACATCAGCGCGAGGTGTCTTTGGAACTCAAGGATTGGAGAAGTTGACGATTCCCCCGGACATTCTACGCCGAACGATCTCCCATATAATGAAATTCTCAATCCGTCCGGAGTCGTGCACAATCCCTTGCGAAACTCCTCATTATTTGATTAATCAGCGTCTATCGGTGCGTATGATCAACCAAAGAGTGGTATATGAAACACGTTTCTCTCGAACCGGCTGGGGTTCTCGATCCCTGGAAGATTCGGAATTGAGTCAAGCCTTCGACCTCCCTAACTACGTCCCCTGGAACTCTGATTTTCCCGCGGAAATTGTCCCAGTTGAAATCTTGAGGGTGGTCGTGGACGCGGTGCTGAAGCACATACGCCCCGTGAATCGATCTAATGATGCTCCAAAGCGCCGCTTAAACGTCTCGTTAGCGGTGGGACCATTGCCTTTAGACTCGGTGTGGCTACCGCATTTGAAGAAATGGCTGCCGGGTTCCTGGGCGAACATTGCCATTTCCAACAAAGCGGTGAAGGCTGACGATGCCGAAGTCATTCATTACCCTTGGAATCAGCGCATTTCCTTGGTCATTCCTGACGTCAACTCCAAGGTTATCCTCGGTCTGGAGACATTAGCGTTGTGGCGATGGAAGTCGCAGCTTTGGAAATCGCTCGTCCGTTACCTAACTCACTCATACGGTCGTCAATGGCGCCGGGAGGTGGCCCAAGCCGCACGCGACACCTTGCGACCAACTCTCCTTTCGTCGAAACGAAAGAGGAAAGGATCAGGTGCTTCGCACGATGAAGGGGGGGATCGGGATCGGAATCGGAATCAAAAGCTAAACACAAAAGGGGATCGGCGGATTTTGTCCTCAATGGAGAAGGCGGCACTGCTTCAGGATGCACGATGCGGCTTTCGGATCCTGAACCAGGTTCTCAGTAGCACATGGTGGGATTGGACATGTGGGTCAAGCCTCTTTTTCTGGCGATGGAATGGCGCAGAGCAGATTCGGGCGGCACGGGATGGAATCCCTGTATTCGTTGCATCTGCACTTCCCACTAAGCGTCGACACAAAATGGGGAGCATTAATCGTGAGCAGCGAGCGATGGTGGCAGTCAAAATGGAGGGGATGATAAAGCGTGACTATCTTGAGTCAGGTTTTGTTGCCAACACGGTTCATTATTTCTCTGTCCCAAAGGGAGATACCGATATTCGCGTCGTGTTCGATGGAACGTCGAGCGGATTAAACGACACTCTATGGGCGCCAAACTTCTTCCTACCTTCCGCCAAGTCGGCTGCCATGTGCATGTCATTCTCAACCTGGATGGCGGACATGGACTTCGGGGAAATGTTCCATAACTTCCACATGGACCCTCGAATCCGTCCCTACTCGGGTGTGGATTTGGGGCCCATGTCATCACTGATCTCAGGGGTAGAGTCAAAAGGCTCCAATCCCCTTCTACTAAGGTGGACGAGGTTATTCATGGGGATGCGACCCAGTCCTTATAATGCGGTTCGACATTATTATTGGGGAGAGGAGTTCGCCCGGGGAAACCCCACCAAACCCGGTAACCCAATGGGGTATGATCGAGTAATCCTGAACTTGCCGGGAATGGAAAATTATGATCCTTCTCTTCCAAAGGTTATGAAGTGGAGAAACGGAACAGCCGGAGAGACCGAAGGTCACGTGGCGGGTGACGTCGTGACTTTTGCCGATGATGTGAGGGTGACAGGATATTCGAAGTCAAACTGCTGGGACGTCTACCACCAGTTTGCAAGCCGCATCCAATTCTTGGGAATGCAGAATGCACCCCGCAAGTTCAGACCTCCTTCGCAACTTGACGCAGGTGCTTGGACAGGGACCATTTTCAAAATAAGGGCATCTCACATCACCAAATCCGTGTCCCAAGAGAAATGGGACAAAGGAAGGAGGATGGTAGCAACGTTGCTTGAAAAACTTCACAAGTCCCCCGACTCGAGACCTGTTCTGGATCGACGAAGTTTAGAAAGGGAGACTGGTTTCCTAAACCACTTGTCGATGACTTTTGAGACCATGATCCCGTTCTTGAAAGGCTTCTACCTCACCCTAAACTCTTGGCGAGGAGGAAGGGACAGCGAAGATTGGAAGATGACCCCGAAGCGATGGAAGGCTATGATCTTTGATAGTAGGGCTGCGAACGGAATCATATCTGAGGAAGAGTTGGACATCGCTCTGAGACGAGGAGAGCCCGACGACGCCCCTGTCTCTGTCAAAGCGAGCCTCGGGTTGATGGAAGATGTTAAGGCGATCTCGTTCCTGTTCAGCCCAGAGATCGTTCCGGAAGTAAACATACGATCCAAGTCGATAATGACTATCGTATACGGCTTCGGTGACGCATCGGGATCCGGTCTTGGAGCAACTTTCACGTGCGGCGGTGGATTTAATTTTCGGATTGGAGTATGGGTTCTCTTGAGGACCCAGAGTCTTCCAACTGGAAAGAATTCACAAACATTGTGGAGTCACTAGAAGACGAGGCGCAATCGGGGAATCTGGTGGACTCTGAAGTGTACATGTTCACCGACAACTCAACAGTGGAGTCATGTGCATCTCGTGGTTCGTCATCATCCAAGAAGCTGTTGGGCCTCATCATTCGCTTGCACGGTTTGATGACGCGGAGCGGCTTGAAGATTCACATATTCCACGTCGCTGGCACGAGAATGATTGCTCAAGGGACGGATGGGGTCTCGAGAGGTTACTTGGGTCAGGGAGTGATGGCTGGCGAGTCCATGGTTGCTCATATCCCAATTCACATGTCCGCTGTGGAACGAGCTCCTCTGGATCTTGTGCCCTGGATCCAGAGTTGGAGTGGTAACGACACCATTCTGTTGGATAACATGGGATGGTTTGAGGCAGGGCACGATATAACGGGATGGCGCTTGGACGAGGACGGCTTCGAGAGACCCATTCTGGCAAACTCTCGTCGGTCATACATTTGGGCGCCTGCTCCGCTGGCGGCTGAAGTAGTCATTGCTGAAATGAGAAAAGCCAGGATAAAGCGACAGTCTTCTTGTCACATTTTTGTGTGCCCCCGCTTGTGCACAAACCAATGGGCAAAACAATTGTACCGATCAGCGGATTTTGTCTTTGAAGTGCCAGTTGGTTTCTCGTGCTGGCCAGCAAACATGCATGAACCCTTGCTAATTGGAATCCTCTTCCCCTTTCTCAGCGTCAGCCCATGGCAAATCAAAGGAACACCCAAGATGTACGCAGTGGGAAGGGAGTTGCGGGGTGTGTTCAAAGAATCTGAGATGGGGGCGAGGAATATTCTGCGCAAACTTTGGGCACTCGGTTGCGACCTCTCAACCCTGCCAGAGCACATGGTGCGGCAGTTGTTACTCTTCCGATGATGCAGTTGGGTTCTTTGTGCTACAGGCGAATTGCCTAGGGTGGCTGCAAACGACGAGGACAGATTGCTTTCAGGATGGATTCCCAGAAAGTCAGACGATTCAAGGTTCATGAGTGCAAGGGACGGCGATGACCTTATGGTCTCGTTTGAATGTGACATGTGCATCTTTGGAAAGTTATTCGCCCGACCCCCAGAAACAGAAAACGAGAAGGACAACTTTTCATTAAGGTGCATCAGGCGAATAAATCTTGATGCCTTCTGGAGCCGTGCACGGACGACTGTAGAATCAAATGCGGCTAAAGTGAGAGAGGGTCTCAAAATATCCGACATGCTTGGTCTACAAGGACCATACCTGGATCCTGGTCCCTTACCCAATCACGATCACTGCGGTTATCAAGTGGCATTACAGATTGTGGTGTCTTCCTTAGGAGGAGGTCGATACTCTGACAGTCATAAACAATGGGACACAATTCGGAGATTTCGTTCCTGCTTCTCGAACCAGGTTCGATCAGCTAGGGACGCCAATTTTACCCTTGGTTCTCGCTGACGGAAAGGGTGCAGGCTTTCAGAGAATTGCTGTCGATCCCTGTGGGTCCCTGTGGTTTCAAAGGTTCATGTTGGGTTGCAGCAAACGAATGGGCCAGGATTGGCGACCAAACCAAGCTATCAGTGTGGCGATCATGCACTTACTTCTGGAACGAGTTGAAGAGAGGCTCGGATAGCGGGTTTGGTGACGACAGGCACAAGTGGGTTATGGCAGGTGCCTACTTTTGTATTTGTTTCGTATTATCTCTGAGGAGCCCGGAGGGGCTCATGGCTGACCTGGAAGGTCTTCTACAATTCCACGACTCGGACTCGGACGAAGTGATAGTCCCGCTTCTGGGACGTTTCAAGGGCGAACACCACGCCAAACAACACCTTCTTATCTCCTGCGCCATCACCGGCTCAGGGATTCGAATCAAGCTGTGGATATCCCGCCTCATTGCGGTTCATAATGCCTGTGGTCGTTCCTCTGGACCTGCGTTTGTAAACAAGAGAGGGTACCAATCGACCACTTCAGATATGAACGATCTGTTTCTTGAGGTGTTGAACGAGATCTTCGAGGACGATCCAAAACTGTTTGGAGCAGACATCTTCGAAGCCAGCGATCTGGCGGACAAGTTCAACGTGTTCCGATCGTTTCGTCGAGGCTCGGAATCAAGAGCGGTGGCGATGAAGGTGTCAGAAGCAGATCGCTATGTTGTCAATAGGTGGAAGAAAAAGGAGTCAGCCGGAACCGGAAAGGTGCGACATGCGATCGATCAGCACTACGTGGATGTGACGATGGTGAAGGAGTCATTTCTGCGATACACGTCTGCTATGTGATAGGGAGGTCTGGCTTGAAAATACCTAGCACATTCGTTGCGACGAAGTGTGTCGAGGTTGCCGGCCAGAGGACAGGTGCGACCTACCTCACCTCATGGTTTATTCTGGTGAAACAATGAAGGTTCCCGAGTGTCGATTACAAAGCAGGCATCACACAAGATCACCTTGGTTATCAGCAAGGTCAGGATTTCATCAGTGGTGGGGGTTTGACTTCAAGATATGTGCCTTCGCGGTTAAACGTGAAGGCTCATGTTTGCGATTGCATCATTTGTCACGAGATCGATTGGAGGAATTCCGAGATGAAGGAATTGCACTCCAAACAGGTAAATCCTCTCTGCAGCTCCCCATGTTTTGGCCGATGACTCTGTTCCGACGGAGCAAGGGGAGCGTCAGAAAAAAGAGGAACAACCCTTTCTGGTTGCGAATGAAACAATACACGAAGCCATGCATCGATGCATGACCTGAGGAGGTATATTTTACTGTCGCACTTTCCTTTGTGTGCAGTGCCCCCATTACACAAGCGACAGCACACTACCTATGTGCCAGTCCTTATGAGACACATTTCTACAACATTCGCAAGGACGATTGTCAGGATGATCTGACAATATGGCAGTGCGAAATGGTTTAGTTCCAGTTTAAATTACCTGAAGAATTCTAAGTTTGTTTGTTCGTGCCGATCTGTCGTCTTGCACATTAACGGTAATCCTTTGCGTACCTACAGGTCAAGAGGGATGACGGTTAAAGTTGCGGACAAGGACCGGTAACTAACAAGTAATATTTGAATTCTTCAGCCGTTTACTGTTTCTAACTCATACTGTTACGTTTCGCAGGGATGTGACTTAACCTTATTCTGATGCACATCACCTTCCAAGAAACGCAACAATTCGAGTTACGTGTCGATGCGTTCTACGATTCAAGAAGACCGTCATCGGCATGTTGCCAACAATCTACCAGATACCCATTCGTACGACTGAGTGAGTATGGGTTGGAGAACCTCCAAACCAGTTACTTAAAGTCGTTTGGGCCGACCAGTCACTCTGGTCACTCTTTACAGAATAATCGACACTCATCCTCGGACCGTACATCCAGGGCCTGATATCGTTGATTCTTTGAAGCAGTTTCTTTTTCCCCACCCACCATCCCTTTCTCTTTCCTGGCCAGTCGCCTTTTATCGCCTGTCCGGGGGGTTTGACTTCAAGATATGTGCCTTCGCGGTTAAACGTGAAGGCTCATGTTTGCGATTGCATCATTTGTCACGAGATCGATTGGAGGAATTCCGAGATGAAGGAATTGCACTCCAAACAGGTAAATCCTCTCTGCAGCTCCCCATGTTTTGGCCGATGACTCTGTTCCGACGGAGCAAGGGGAGCGTCAGAAAAAAGAGGAACAACCCTTTCTGGTTGCGAATGAAACAATACACGAAGCCATGCATCGATGCATGACCTGAGGAGGTATATTTTACTGTCGCACTTTCCTTTGTGTGCAGTGCCCCCATTACACAAGCGACAGCACACTACCTATGTGCCAGTCCTTATGAGACACATTTCTACAACATTCGCAAGGACGATTGTCAGGATGATCTGACAATATGGCAGTGCGAAATGGTTTAGTTCCAGTTTAAATTACCTGAAGAATTCTAAGTTTGTTTGTTCGTGCCGATCTGTCGTCTTGCACATTAACGGTAATCCTCACAATTCACAATGCAAAATGCAAATACACACTCTCTTTTATGCAAATGCATGAGAAATATTTATGTAAGTTTAGGATATAGGATGACGAAATAATTGAGTTGCACTTTCGGCTTTCGGTGGAGAACAGCAACACATTTGATGTCGTCGCGTCTGCAAGCAACGTGACTCGGCGTTTATGCTGATTTCGCAGAACGAGACAGCTCGTCAGTTAGCGTTCGAATGGAGTGGAGGTGTTTGCCATTGTCGTGCTGACTTTGATGGAAGGAATCGCAAAGAATTGATACGCCTTTTCCATGTAACTACGTATTTGCTCCATCGTTCGGCGCTGCTCCTCTGTCATCTCTTCCTTGATTTGGAACTGCTTCATAATCTCTTCCACCGACGCATCTGGCGACACTCCAAAGAGGTCATAGAGGTCAACATTTGCTGGAAGACCCGATACATTCTCATACGCGGATTGCAAGAATGCATCATCCAACTTGGCAATGACAACGCTGAGCTCTTTGGCAATCAAATCATATTGTTGCATTCCTTGCAATGCTTTTACGCGTGTTGTCCACGCCTCGGCACAGGTATCGTCCAATGCAATGACTCTTGCCGTGTCGTCAAGGAATTGTGCAAACTCGTTTGCATGCAAAAACGCCTCCGAGCGGAGAAGATACAGCTTCTGAAGCATTGCTGCCTTGGGAGGAAGAACATCCTCGCACTTGCTGATGGCTTTTGACAAGGATTCAATGACTTTTGCAAATCTCCATTTCCGTGCAGCGATCTGCCCTGTCAACATCAACGAGTGCACGTCTTGATACAATTGCAACCTCGGAATGTTCTGGGTGCAATCTGGGGAGTAGCCTTGAGCCCTGTTAGCCTTTGATTGCTTTATCGGTATGACCATTCTGAAAGTGCGCTTCGGCTATGAGTTCGATAACATGGCCGCCCATGAAATCGTTTTGCAAAATGTCGGGATTCAATGCCTCGAGGACTACGTCGGCATTACCAAGGCCCAGCTCAGCTTCGCACTGCAAAATGACAGCATGTCTGAGGGACGATTGTGTTTCCAACAGCAACGTACGCGCTTCTTCGTACTTTTTGACATCCAGGAAGGACTGGACCAGGGCAAATTTCATTCGGAGCATTCTGCAATTAGCCAGCTCTTTCTCGAGTTCGAAAACGCCGGGGTTGTCCTTCAGTCCTGAAGAAACAGCGGCGCAGGCTTCAGCGAACAATCCCATCTCGTTCAATGCCCGAGCTTTTCGCAGGCATGCTCGAATCAAGCGCTTGTTCAAAGAAAGAGCTGCGTCACAGTCTTTCACGCATGCCTTAAACATGCTTTGCTGCAGGCTGACTGCCGCTCGATTTCCATACAAGCGGGCGAGATAAGTGGCACCGTCGGTGGGAGAGCCATCGGACGACACGAATGCATCAATGGCCGTCGTGTACAGGTCGTATGCGATCGTGTAGTTGCCTTTCTTGTAGGCGAAGGTCGCCTGTCGCTCGAGTTTTGTCAATTGGTGATTTCTTGGTCCCTTCGTTGAAAGTGACGACGATGAGATCGATCCGGTCGAGATTGAGTCCAGACGATTTCGGCGGACGGGATTCAATGAACCAACACTTTGCTTCTTGCGCTCATCACGCCGTGATGATGGAGTAGACGTTCCGTATTTTCCGTCACCTTGCTGTCTTTCAAGCAACCTGGCCTTCACTTCAGACCACGAAGCTGATACCTCGAGAGCTAGAGCTGTAGGCATCGAAGTGCTTGTTCGTGTCTCAACCAATACCTTTCGCCGGGGCCATTTGATGCTCGTCAGGGGCTCTGACGTTTCGATGGTTGGACGTTTTGTATTGCTCTTGGATGCGTCGTTGCTGGCGTCAAGTGATGTACCTGAGTGATGTAGCCGGACGCCCGTGTATAGATCAGCATCGCGAGGTGCCGAAGATATAATGGCGGCTTGCAATGAAGACGGAAATCTGCACCTTGGTATGCTGGTTGAAGGCGGCCTCTGAATCTGGGATTCCTCAGACTTGTGAAGCGACCGTGACGTATTGCTTTCGGCCGAGCGATTTCCCATCGATGCTTCCCCGGTTGAATCACTTTTCCAACTTTCCCAATTTGTGCCGTCAACTGAAAGCCAGTCGCGAGATCGAAGTCTTCTGCGGCTCACTTTCATGGTATTGCTCGCACTTGGTTTGGATTTACTCGAGGCGTCAGATATGGATAGAGTTCTGCGCCTGGTCATTCTGTGAGAAAGCGTATTATCGCTGTTCTCAATAGCCTGGCCTTGGTTACTTTTGGTGCTCTTGAATGTGTCGTGACTGGCGCCAAGTGCGGCATCTGACTGATGTCGCCAAGCATCCATGTTCAGGGCAGCATCGGGAGAAGTCGACGTCGGAGGCGTGCTCCGTGGTATGCTGGTAGATGGCGGCTTCTGTCTCCAGTATTCATGCTTGGGAAACGAGCGCTCCAAATTGATTTCGTTCAACCGAACACCCATGGATGTTTCCCTGTTCAGTACACCTTCTCCTCTGCTCCAGCTTATGTCCTCAGTCATAAGCCCGCGATTAGAGTGACGTCCATTTTGGCTCGCGCTGACGTTATTGAGCACATTTGGGTTGCACTCGGAGTATTTATTTGGGGACCCAGGTATGGACATAGATCTGCGCTGCGGCATTCTGTGAGAAGTTGCGTAAGCTCTCTCCTCCATGGCTTGGACTTGTTGCTCGTTGCTGCTTGATGTTCGTACATGATCCGAGCTGCGTTGCTTCGCCCTCTCTGATTGCAAGCCCTCCTCTTCCTGCGACCCGGAGGTTGGCTCTTGGTGCTTTGATGCAGATTCTGGACTCATGCATGATTTGTGCGTCTGTTCATTTGCTGTTGGTTGCGGGTGAGATGTGGTGATATGCTGCTTTAGATCGCTGTAGTCTCCTGTCCAGTAGCACATGCGAGCGCTGAACCTGCAGGGACATAAAACCTTGATTTGGCTGAGCATCCGATGAATCAAGGGATGACCTTTACTCAGTGTCTGGACCTTCCAATCGACGATGCCATAGCTTTCCCGGGATGCAATGTTGACTCCACATTCAGGACAACCGTGTGCCCAACTCTGGGAATCCTGAGTCTCCGTCCATGTACGGAAGCAACCTTGACAGAAACAATGACCACAAGATATAGCAACGTATCCATCTAGCGATACCAAATTGCTGCATAGAGCGCAATTGAAGACGGAGAGGTGGTCCTTTACAGGAAGCACATAGGTTAGTTCGATTCCCATCGTTCTTGCGATCGATGAGTGATTTCCTTCAAATTCCATTTATGACCCCCCTTTTCCTATCCATCTTGCTGTTCAAAATCGGAACATCCTCATTCCTTCACGGTACTCTACCAATTGGTGCTGGACGTAGTGTGTGCAGAGTGCAGAGTATAGATATGTCCCACGTATGGAAATTTGCACGTGCCGAATGAATTAGAAAGTTGTCGATTCCAAAAAGATACACGGCAGCTGACCTGGCAAAGCGCCTTGCCCTTCGCCAGACCATTGATGCATATATGGATTGGGTCATTGTTTGTGTCCAGAAAGGTTTTCGTCCTGCACTATCGTACGCTTCCGACGTTTCTACGTATCTTTCAATTCAAAATATTTCCAGGGCAATACGCGTTTCCATGTCGCCAGGGCAAGTGGAAGACCCCAGTATTTTTTGTCGCATGGCGTGCGACAAAAATCCTTCCGAGTTTTGGGAAACCCCAAAATATTTGTCCTATGAAAAAAAGCCAGCCTCAATATTTGTGCGACAAAAAATTTCAGCGATCCTCCGCGTACCTACTGGTCAAGATGGATACTGTTGCACAAAAGACGGAACTCTGGTAACTACGAATTAATATTGATTCGATTGACATTCTCTCCGCTTTCTTACACATCTCGTTGTCGCACAAAAAGATTCCATCGTGACGTATTCGACATTGATGGTTTACAACCTATCAAGACTGAATTCTTGTGCGAGTCACCGAAGTGGAAGAATTGGGCTTCTAGAGAATTACTATGATCCAAGCCATCAGGCTACTCGAAGACTGCCCTTACCGATGGAAACCAGTTACTAGGAAGAACTCAGTTACCGGTTACTTGAGGGAAAGGGCAGCAGGACGATTCATCGTCCACTCTTTTTGGCTCTAGCCTTTATCTTCGGACCGTACATCCAAGGCCTATCGCTAGCGAAGCCATCAAGCAGATTTTCTTTTCTTCTTCATCATGTCTGACGCTGATTCGGTGTTAGACTCCCTTATGGACGACGCGACTGGTGTCTCGTTTGTGGTGGTTTCGAGCGACGAGCGCGCTTCTCGTCACGCCTCGCCTTTGGGGGCGGCTCGTGTTGAGGGGGTGGTCAGAAGTGTGCAAGGTACGAAGTTAGGGGGCAAAATGTATTCGGTTGTAAGCGTTTCAGGTGTCGATCGTTCTGTTTGCTTTGGGCTTGTTGGCGCTGGTGGTGCATCGTTTTGTATCAAGAAGAACTGTGCAATTAGGTCGCATGAAGATATGAAAGTTTCGTTTCAAGGAAGTGCGGAAACTTGTATATTCATACGCCGTGGAGGGGTCAGTAATTCAAACATATTTTCGGAACCATGTGTCGATGAGCGTCAAGTTCCGACCGAGGTCAGAAGAGGGTGGATGACTCAGCAGATGACCCTTGGAGAATGGGCCCGAGCGTTTAGAGCTGTAGAAAACGCAGGGGATGCTGCAACGTCGGTGGAAGAGATAAAAAGGGAGGTAACGTTTTTGGAGGATACCTCTAACTTTCGTACGCCGTCGAAGAAGCGTAAGGAAGGAATGATGAACGTTGGAACTGAAGGTTTTCTAGACAACCTTGACTTTGTTGGGCATGTCAGGACGCTCCCTGAAGACTTGACCAAAGAACTGGATGATGTGATCGGGGGAGCCATGGCAAAAGGTCTGCTGACAAGGATAGTAGCTCGGCTCGAGTCTAGCATGGTGATTCAAGGGTCAGCACTAGAGGCGGTAGCTGAGTCAGTGTACAAGAGGTTTTTGACTAATGAACGGGATCTGCGAACGGTGTCTGGTGCAGTCCAAAATGTTCAGACGTCAGTCGGGCAACCCATTGAGTTGGATACCAGATTTGATGCACCTACACTTTGGAGCTCAACATCGTTTGTGGCTGAAGAAGTGATTCGTGTGACGAATGGATTGGTTGCAATGGAAGGTGACTTGGCCCCATTGAAAGCAAGGTTGGAGACGGTAAATGAGGAATGTGGTCGATTGGTGAAAGCGGTACAGTCAGATAAGATGCTTAAAGTCCTGGTGATGGTGTCCACCAAAGTCAAGGAAGCATCAATGGAGATTGTGTCGTTGAAGGCCAAGGTGTCCGAGTTAGAGTCAGAAGTGAAGAGGTCAAAGGGTGCCAGCAGAAAACGAGTTAGCACCGTGGGAGGGTCTTCGTTTGGAGGTGGAGATGAAATTGACGAACTCATGGATATGTTTGGATCCACCGACGTAACAAAGGACAGGGCACTCAATGACTCATTGGTTACTCCTGAAAAGGGGGAGTGGGACGGCAGAGATAGGGTGAGAGAAACAGAAGATTTGATCACGAACTTAACCCATGACTTGAAATTGCTTGCAGCAGACGTGGTTATGCTTAAGGCGGGAGCGGAAGACAAGTCGGTCAAGTTCGCAGGATTGGGATGGAGATCTATTCTCGATTGTCAAGAATGGATCAAAGGGAATTTCCCTAGTCATCGATACGGTTTGATTATGGATCCCTTGTTGATGCTGGATCGGGTATTTGGTTCAGATGATGCAGAAGCGGATAGTCAGTTCAAGACTCTGGAGTCAAGAGTCAAGTTGAAGATAGCTACCGGGGCTGAAGCGGCAGCTATCAAAGCGTTGTACTTCAAGCGACCTCGACTTTTTCACAAAGGTCAAGTGTCCATGTCGACAGATCGCAACAAATCAAAGCTCAACAAACTCACAGATCACAAGGTTTGGAAGGCAGGAGGTGAAGGAGTTCATACTTATGTTGTTCAGCGTATGAATTTATTGTTGTCAACGATATCACAAGATATTGGACACGTGCTTGGGGGCGATCCCAAAGCCCAGTTGTTGGCTACTATGTGTTTAAACGCCACGATAACTTTTGTCACTCAATTGCTGGCTTTCGTGGACACAATTTATGACAAGTTGGTTGTTGCGTCGAAGTTTACGGCGGAACAAGGCTGGTCGTTGACCATGAAGATCTTGGATAGGATTTGCGAGGATTTATTCGCTCCAAAGGAAGGGGTGGCAGTTGCGATGAACGTGGAGGATCCCGCTTCAATATGCGCTCATATGCTATGGTCATGCTTCAAGACCCATGACGTCATGGCTACTTATATGGAGTTTAATTTCGAAAACCACCCGGCTATATCTGCGGAATATGTGAAGTTCTTGGCCACAAATTCAGGATTTGATAAAGTGGAGCGATTAGAAGCAACGGTCACTGGTATGAAGTCACAGGTGGACAAGGCTGCGACGGATGCGGCGAAGGCTAGGTCCATTGCTGACGGATCAGCCAGCGCAGCCTCGGCGACAGCTAAGGCACTTGCAGAGTTGGTTAAGCGAGTTGGTAAAGTCGAAGATAGAGGACACAAGTGACAAGAAGAGGAGTACGCTGATGAATCAAGTGAAGGAGAGACCAGAAAACCAATTGGTGGCCAGAGTAATCTTAGTAGAAGTAGGGTTGACGCCACTACTACTACTAGGGGTGCCTTGGCAACACGGAGACTTCAACTTGATCGAGGCGTCAGTGTGCTCTCTAGCTCGGATTCACCCGGAGTTCACTCATATCAGCGCCTCAAATTAACCAAAAGAGGACATCGCGAGGCATTTGTGATGAGGGTATGTGGAATTCGATTTGAAGGGCTCCCGTTTTGGTTGTGGACTATCAGATTGGCTGAATGGTCGGACATTTATATCACCGACACAGACGAAGTCAAACTCCGTCAGTATCACGCGACTACATGGGAGGTCATGAAGTCAAAACTCGTGATCATACAGGCAGAATCGGCGAAAACCATGCCTGTGGACGTGTGGCTCGTGAGCGGAACTCGGGCATTCGTAATGGCCCACCAGAAATCATCAGGGTCACCTATGGTATGCTGGATTTCGGATGGCGCTCGGAGAAAACCACCCGACTCAGATGGGTGTACATGGATGAACATCTCCCATGCAATGGTGGGTGGGGTGACTAAAGCAACGGGCATTTTCGGAACGATGAGGATGATTCGGGTGGAAATCCAAGAGGATCCTATTCGACGCTTGATTGACCATGTTATAAAGTATTCACAGCGCCCCGAACCCTGCCGTCTTCCAGTTACAGAGCCACATTACACAATTGCGGACCGGTTGTCACTGGGCAGACTTGATTTACCGGTTGTGTTTGCAAGTGGCTTTTCTCGAACGGGGTGGGGACAACGCTCGTTGGGTCCATCTGAGTTGGCACATGCGTTTGACTTGCCCAGTTTTGTGGGATGGGAACTGGTCGAAGCGAGTAAGATGGTTCCCATTCATATGTTTCGGGTGGTGTTAGACGCAGTGCTGGCGAGCTTTCTTGGGCAGGAGTCGTGTCAGGAGAGAGCTGGAAGCCGTGTGAAACGAGAACCCGTGCCATCACAAGTATTGCACCAAAACACCTGTGTGGTACAGCCACTACCACTGGATCGGGTGTGGTTGCCGAAGTTAAAGCTTTGGCTCCCGGGGTCATGGACGGACATTGTGATTGCCGACAAGGCGGTGAAGTCCGACAATGCCGAGGTTGATTTTCATCCATGGAATCAACGGATTATGCTGGTTCTCCCGTGTCCACGACATACGATTGTTACGTTTGAAGAATTCGCTTTGCGGGTGTGGCGACGTAGTTTGACCAGCTCATTTTTAAGCTACATGTCGCAGCAATATGGGTCAGAATGGGTGAACAAGGAGCGCTTCGGACGGAAAAGAGACTCATTGGTGAGTGCGCCGCGGCAGGGACTGGGGTCATCTGGGAAGCGATGCAGGGTTCTCAGGCCTGGCTGGGCGGAGAACATGGAGGGGGGTGTAAGTACCGACGTGTCGATAGCAGGTATTAACGCGCTGTACTCGACGGAGGCACTTATGTTTGAGTCAGAAGAAATCAAACGCGACATCACAAAGGGACGTTTGATCTTTGAGCAAGTGTTGAAGAGCAAGTGGTGGGAGTGGACTTACGGTTCGTCGCTGTTCTTTTGGCGCTGGAATGGTAAGGATCAAGTGACCGCAGCACGCGACGGGATGCGGATGTATGTTTTGAGTCCCCTACCCATCGGTCGGAAGCGGGCAACAAGAGTCAAGCTAAGTCCAGTTGTCCAGGCATTGGTGGCCGAAAAGATCGAGGGAATGTGCAAACGATACTACCTGGAATCGACAGGCCATGTGGCCAACTCTTTGGACTACTTTGCCGTACCAAAGGGTGAGGCCGATATTCGGGTGGTGTTTGATGGATCATCTTGTGGGTTAAATAAAACTCTGTGGGCGCCAAATTTCTTTTTGCCTTCGGCAACGTCGGCATTGATGCTGATGTCATTTGGAACGTGGATGGCGGATATGGATTTTGGGGAAATGTTTCATAATTTCCCCATGGAAGAGCGTATGCGTAGATGCGCTGGAGTGGAGCTTGAATCAGGAGCACGTGGGGGCGGTAGGTCATTCAAGATGTTGAGGTGGACTAGATTGTTCATGGGTATGCGACCTAGTCCATACAATGCGGTGAGATACTATTATTGGGGTGAAGCATTCGCTAGGGGAGACCCGGGTCTATCTAGCAACCCCATGGGATATGACTGCATCCGCTTGAATCTACCCGGGATGGCACAGTTTGATCCGATGCTTCCAAAAGTGATGAAATGGAAATCAGAACTAGGGGTCGTGGCGGGAGATGTTTTGACGTTTGTCGATGACGTGCGGATTACGGGATACTCCAAAGAGAACTGTCATGAGGTACATCGGCAGTTCGCAAGTCGAATTCAGTATCTCGGGATGCAGGATGCACCAAGAAAGTTCCGTCCCCCATCGCAGTCACAAGCAGGGGCATGGACAGGAACCATTTTCAAAATCACGTCGCAATCCATATCAAAGTCGGTGTCTCAAGAAAAATGGGAAAAAGGGAAAATGATGATAAATCAGCTGCAGCAGTTGTTGGATTCAGAGAAGTCCGGTCGACCTTCCATTAATCGCAAACAATTAGAGAAAGAGACAGGATTCTTGAATCATTTGTCTATGACGTATGAAGTGGTTATCCCTTACCTAAAGGGTTTTTATTTGACTCTAAATTCGTGGAGACCTCAACGCGACGAGGGGGACTGGAAGGTGTCAGACAAAAGGTGGAAACAAATGCTGTTCTCACGGCACGAACGCGGGGAGATCTCGGAGGCCGAATTGGACATGGAGCTGTTTGGGAAGGAGGAGTTGACGGTCCCGCAAATGGTGACAGCAAGTATAAGCTTGATCAGCGATGTTAAGGCTTTGACTGCCATTTTTGCGCCAAGGGTGGTCCCTGTGGTTGGAGTACGATCCAAACACGTAATCACCGTCGTTTACGGGTTCGGTGACGCTTCTGGCACAGGACTCGGAGCGACGTTCACCTGCGGTTCGGGCCTGAACTTCCGGATAGGAGTTTGGGGTTCCAAGGAAGACACGGAATCCTCAAATTGGAAGGAATTCACTAATGTGGTGGAGGCGTTGGAAGAGGAGGAAGCAGAAGGTCATTTAGATAACGCAGAAGTGTTCATGTTTACGGATAATTCAACTGTTGAATCCTGCGTGTCGAGAGGATCTTCGTCATCGGCAAAACTGTTGGAGTTGGTGATCAGGATTCAAGCTTTGTCAATGAGAGCAGGAATCAAGATCAACGTTTTCCACATCGCCGGCACAAGGATGATCGCCCAAGGAACAGACGGGGTCTCGAGAGGATTCCTGGGTCACGGAGTCATGGATGGTGAAATGATGAGTGCATACGTACCAATCCAACTGTCTTCAGTGGAGAGGTCGCCAACGCTGTTGTTGCCATGGATTCGAGAGTGGGCAGGGAAAGAGTCCACCTTATTATCTGAGATGGGTTGGTTTCAAGAAGGCCACGACATAGAGGGTTGGGATGCGGAAAAACGAGATGGGTTTTCACGACCTACTATTGCAGCGAGAAGGAAGACTTTCATTTGGGCCCCTGCTCCGATGGCAGCTGAGGTGGCGTTGGCTGAGATGCGGAAAGCACGAATAAAACGTCAGCAGTCATGCCACATATTCGTTTGTCCTCGTTTGTGCACCTGTCAATGGTTGCGCCACTTGTATAAAGCTGCTGCTGATTTTGTGTTCGAGGTCCCAGTGGGATCAAAGATGTGGTCAAGCTCTATGCATGAACCGTTGCTAATTGGCATTCTCTTCCCATTCATCAGAGTTAAGCCTTGGCAGTTGCGAGGCACCCCTAAGATGTACGCAATGGGAAGGGAACTGCGTCAAGTGTTCAAAGAAGCGCCAGTGGACGCAAGCAATCTTCTGCGCGAATTTTGGACATGCTGTGTCAACCTTAAAGATCTGTCGGAACCTGTGGTGCGGAAGCTGCTATACTTCAAGTAGTCGTCCGTCTTTCTACATGGCAGCTGGGGATCAACCCATTGCCGAAAAGGACGATGAAGACAGAATCTTATCTGGATGGGCCCCCAGAAAGTCAGACATGGGTCGCTTTACCTCAGCAAGAAACGGGGACAATTTGATGGTTCCATTCGAATGCGATTTTTGTGTGTTCGGTAAATTGTTCGACCACGAGCCGTCGTTATCGAACGAGAAGGATGTGTTTGCCATGGCCTGCATTCGTCGAGTGATATTGGACGCCTTCTGGAGTCGGGCAAGGTCAACTGTCGACGCGAATACAGCCAAAGTCCGTGAAGGTCTATGTTTATCGAGGGAAATGGGAATGCGGGGACCAGCCGAAGCCCCTGGACCACTACCCAAGACGGACCATTGTGGTTATGAAGTTGCGATTCAAATTGTGGTGGCATCGTTAGGGTCTGGAAGATACTCTGAGACACACAAGCAATGGGACACGGTGCGCCGGTTTCGATCGGCGTATTCCAACCAAGTCAGAGCCGCTCGAGATGCAAATTCCAACCCTATCGTTCTAACAGACGCCGAGGGTAAATCCTATCAGCGCATTGGTCGAGATGCGTGCGGTTCACTCTGGTTCGCAAGGTTCACTCTAGGTTGTCGGAAGAGGATGGGCCAAGACTGGCGTCCAAACCAAGCAATCAGCATAGGACTAGTTCATGAGTTGTTACGTAAGACCGAGGAGCGAGCAAAGAGAGAGCGGGATTTAAACGGACGTCAGAAGTGGGTGCTTGCCGGAGGGTACTTTTGTATTTGCTTTGTATTGTCATTAAGGAGTCCTGAAGGTTTAATGGCAGATCTCGAGGGATTAATCCGATACAACGTCGAAGCTGAGGGCGGAGAAGTCGTGATCGCGCTATTGGGACGCTTCAAGGGTGAGCACCACGCGAAGCAGCATCTGCTTCCATCCAAAGGCACGACGGGATCAGGAATCCGAGTGAGTTTATGGGTGCGGCGAATGATGGCGGTTCATCGAGCGGCAAGAAGAACGACAGGACCGGTTTTTGTCAATCAAGAAGGGTATCAATCATCAACAGCGGAGATGAATGAGTTGTTCTTACAAGTCCTGGCAGAGATTTACGATGAGCAACCTGCGTTATTCAGTGTCGAGGTCAAAAGTGCGAGCGATTTACCCGACAAGTTTAATGTGTTCAGGTCGTTTCGTCGGGGTTCAGAGTCAAGGGCAGTCTCAATGAAAGTGACAGAGGCCGACCGGTACATCGTGAATCGATGGAAGAAGAAGGAGGCAGCGGGCGCTAACAAAACGTCGCATGCTATTGACCAGCATTATGTGGACATAACTCTGGTGAAAGACGCTTTCATGAGATACACGGACGCTATGTGATTGAGTGGTCAGGGAGCCAAGCACCATCATGATGGGTGGTTGCAAGGTGCTGATCAGGATGCCGACATGTGTCAGGTTTCCCGAACGCAAAGTTAGTTGAAAGCTTGCGGGAGCTCAGATGTCGATCACATCAGCAAGCATTAAACCAAACCCTGCCTTGTCTCAAGGGTGGGTACCAAGGTGGTTCTCGTGGTGGGGGGTTTCGAGTTCGAAGTCCGGGTTATAAGTTCCATGGCTATAACTCGGACTTGATTGTTTTCTATCTCGGACTGATCGATCGGGCAGTAGTCTCCTCCTCGAAGGAGACGACTCGCTCGAGCAGGTATATTTCCTCCTAATTTCATTCCCGCTTGGCCGTCGACTTAAGTCCGACAAGATGGGATTGAAATGGGACTCAAGGAGAACAACCCTTTCAGGTCAGGACAGGAACGTTTCATGAACCCATGCAACGATGCATGACCTGAGGAGGTTAAAATACGGACTATCACAGCCGTACTGGGCTACTGTCCCCCCATTACACTGGCCGCTGCACACTACCTATGTGCAACGATCTATGAGATATCATCAACATCAACCGCAGAAAGCCAACCACCAATCAGTAGGTGGTTTGCGTTTGCGGGTGGCTAGGTTATTACTAACTAGTCGGAACAATAATTATTTGAGTTACAAGCTTACCGTCGAACGTAAAAACAGAATCCTCCGCGTACCTACTGGTCAAGATGGATACTGTTGCACAAAAGACGGAACTCTGGTAACTACGAATTAATATTGATTCGATTGACATTCTCTCCGCTTTCTTACACATCTCGTTGTCGCACAAAAAGATTCCATCGTGACGTATTCGACATTGATGGTTTACAACCTATCAAGACTGAATTCTTGTGCGAGTCACCGAAGTGGAAGAATTGGGCTTCTAGAGAATTACTATGATCCAAGCCATCAGGCTACTCGAAGACTGCCCTTACCGATGGAAACCAGTTACTAGGAAGAACTCAGTTACCGGTTACTTGAGGGAAAGGGCAGCAGGACGATTCATCGTCCACTCTTTTTGGCTCTAGCCTTTATCTTCGGACCGTACATCCAAGGCCTATCGCTAGCGAAGCCATCAAGCAGATTTTCTTTTCCCCACCCACCATCCCTTTCTTCTTTCCTCCGGGCCGGGCTTGCTTCTTTCCCGGAGGGGGTTTCCAGTTCGAAGTCCGGGTTATAAGTTCCATGGCTATAACTCGGACTTGATTGTTTTCTATCTCGGACTGATCGATCGGGCAGTAGTCTCCTCCTCGAAGGAGACGACTCGCTCGAGCAGGTATATTTCCTCCTAATTTCATTCCCGCTTGGCCGTCGACTTAAGTCCGACAAGATGGGATTGAAATGGGACTCAAGGAGAACAACCCTTTCAGGTCAGGACAGGAAGCAACGTTTCATGAACCCATGCAACGATGCATGACCTGAGGAGGTTAAAATACGGACTATCACAGCCGTACTGGGCTACTGTCCCCCCATTACACTGGCCGCTGCACACTACCTATGTGCAACGATCTATGAGATATCATCAACATCAACCGCAGAAAGCCAACCACCAATCAGTAGGTGGTTTGCGTTTGCGGGTGGCTAGGTTATTACTAACTAGTCGGAACAATAATTATTTGAGTTACAAGCTTACCGTCGAACGTAAAAACAGAATCCTTGTCAATCGCAACAATTGAAGTTCGCTTGTTGGCACTAGAAGGCATGCAGAGCCCAGTTGTGCACCCAATCCTTTTACTAGAAGTCAAAAAAAACATGAAATCTATTCAACGTGTCGCCGCTAAGCTTCGGAACAAAAAGCTTGCGATAGGCACGGATAGGCACGGATAGGCACTACGCTAGTGGGCGTAGTAGCTATCGTCGCTGTTTCCGGGTGTCTTGTTTTACAGACTTGGAAGTATTCTCGAATGGATTTCATTCCCTGCCCTACTCGTTTCTTCACTCTGTTGTAGCTCTCGCGAAAGATCGGCCTGTTAATTGATATCCAGTTTTTGTAACACTGAGGGGTTGTCTTGCATGTTCTTGGACGTCATGATGCAAGAGATTTTGAACGTTCGTGTCGTACATTGAACGATTGCGATATATCTCGTGCAATTCTTGCCGGACTTTCCGTTTGGATGCTTCGTGACGGGTTCGCTCGTCATTTCCATGAATTTCTTGGTTCCTAGATTTCCAAAGCACGTACCATCTGTCCCAGACGAATTGGATCAGATTTGATTGCCACTGCAGTCCAGACCGATCCTTGTCGTCCTCGTCCTCGTCTTGAGCTAGGAAATGCCGTGTCTGGCATTGGCTCCACGCAATTCCAAACCTTTTCGAGAAATATTTGCGTCCATCCGATTTTATTTTGCTGAGTAATGATTCCTCTGAGAGTGCGATGATGATACTGTTCGTGTCTAAGTTCAATCCTTTTACTACTAGAAGTCAAGTGCTGCATAGTACTCTGTAGGTTTTACGTACGGCAAGAAGTGTCGTACACCCCTGTACAAGCAAGAAATTGGTGAACTGCAAAGTGCGAACAAAAACAACAAGAACATCATAATTGCTTGATTGCAACTTCCTCAAGGTGTTTCTACTCATGTCAGGCACCGATGGCTGCATCAATGGTGACCGTGATTGGGAAGAAAAGGTGTTCATCATGTCCGTTTCTGCGGATTCAGATGATCTCAAAGTGTTGGACCTTTGTGGCCGTATCCCACAGCCAAGACAATGCCTGCAAACATGGACATGGGATCCGTTGGTGCCTCCTCTGATGTCTCAACAGCGGACATGCCAGTGAACTACTAACTATGAGGATGTGCCTACTACTGATGATGTTGTTGCTGGGTGATGGACCCATAAGGAGCAAACACCTTGTCGTAAATCTAGTACCGACTAAAGGCTCCTTCTTGTAAGAAGCACCAGCTTGCACCCACCAAGACGGCTCGCGAGACTGCTTCAGTCACTGCAGCAGGCATAATGAAGCCTCACACAGACCGTCCAGGAACCGTTGCTCTCCTGCGTGAGATCCCTCTTTACCTGAAGAGGTTCCTTTTCAGCGTCTTGTCCGTGAGATTGCTCCTAAAGATTTCACGCCGGACCTTCGCTTCCAGGGATCTGCTGTCCCGCCTGGCTGCTTCTTGCTTGTTTAATGAGGAAGAAGTACCATGATAAATGGTTTGCTTCAGTGCAATACTATTCAATAGATTAATGTTAGCACTTAGCGCAGCAACATTGTTGTTGATGGATGCAATGAGCAACATCATGCGGCGTACGAGCTATTTGTACTAGAAAAAACCCAGTCTTGGTCGTATGTTTGAGTGTTTTGGGCGATGTTCACACTGGTGTAATGAGTGCTATATTTTTAAATCCGCTTTTTTGTCGCATGCTAGCTTTTTTCATGCGACAAACTCATGCGAACTCCCAAAAAAATTGATGAAGTTTGCGATGTTGTAACTTTGCGAGCATCATGATTGGGAAGCAATCCTCACAGATTTAGGTAGAATGTTAAAAGCATTACTGATCGCACTTTTCACAATTTTTAGGTGTTGTTTTTTGTTCTGGTATGGCACCATTTTGTCGTCTTTTTTGTCGCACGGATTTTTCACACCGGGGTTGGGCGAAATAAATGTCGTAGTACTACTTTATCAGTACAGAAATTTTCACTTATTCACATTAATACTCAGACTAATCCGTGCGCACATACTTGTATTTCGTACCACATGAATCATACAGCCCTCGTCCAAAGTGTCATGTTTAAGTTGAAACTGGTACTCTGCGTAGTAATTGAAAATCACGTCATTGTGCTATGGTAAGATCATACTCGAAGTTCTGAAAAGTGCACGTGATCAGTTCATGCGTGACTCAACATCGATTCGGGAGTTAGTAGGACTCGATTTTTGTTACCAATACTGTAGTTGAGGGTAGTGGGGTAAAACAAGCATGGATGGGCATGTTCAATTGAAGTACTCAGAGTATAATACCACCTGTATTATACCGCTGTTCCCAATGACGCCTGTGGAACAAGGTCAGCAATGGGAAGGAGCAGTGGAGGCCTTGATGAACAATGATGTCACGCTAAAAAATGAAACCAGCACAACTTGGATTTTTAGAATGAACTTTCAGCAAACTACCATGTACAACTTGGTATCTGACACGAACAAACAAATTCCTTATCACCTGCTGAATTGGAAGATCAATGTGGTAGCTACTGTAGTTGCTAAGAGAAGCACTGAGCTACTACTTCCACAGCCGGCAGCACCAACTAGTTAGCATCAGAAGACAAGTAGTTATGATACACCTTCTGTTGCTTCTTCACATGAAGAACTTTTGCCAGTAGCTCCTGTCAACATAAGTGTGTATAGCTACAATCTCCACTATTGCTGCCACGGCAGCCACCATCATGAGTTGTACTTGGAGTACTTGGCTGTACTAGCCTACTATAGTACTGCTGGTGGAAGACAAGATGAAGAATAACCAATATTTGTTTGTAAGCATCATCCTATGAATGCTGGAACAGGCAAGGTATACAGATAAGTTGTATACAATTTTTGGATATTTTTGTGTCATCTCAAGTTTTGTGACCATTGGAATCACGTGTCAACTCAGAATATCCAACACAACCGATCATGATTCTGTCAGAATTTTTGTTGACTTGAGGTGACTTGAGGTCTTCATCTGCATCAGGAAACACAGTGTCAAAATCCTTACAGTTTACCACTGCATTAATGCACATGCCCCAAAACTAAAATAGAGATGCAACTCTGCATCCCTATGAATCATTTCCTCCTTAATGGAAAGAACGATACGACGGTACTACAGTACATGTCCGTGGTATCTCGTTATGAGCCACTTCTCTTCAACACATCTGGAATCATCTCCTCATGTCAAGGGGCGGCTCGCTCCTCCATGCCATTATTAGCTATCATAACAGAACGAGGTTACTAAAAACATTGGTTCACATTCCTAATATGCAGCGGCCGATTTGGAAGATTTTTGACGCCCAAAATGTCGGGACCTATCGGTATAGTCCTGGTCGGATAATGGTAACATGCGAAAAAAGTGGCGAATCATAGTATTGTGACTTATGTCTTTTTATCCATACTCACACGTCACTCACAATCTCACGATACCGCCACGACGACACCATGTGTTTGGTAGATTTCAATGTTGAACTCAACATCACTCCATACTTTGGTACAATTCGACACCCACGGTGATTCCTCCATACACTCTAGGAATTTGTCAACTCCATCCGTATTGCGCCGTTCGACCGAGGTCAAGACCAAGGCATTTGGATTGCGTTGCAAAATGGTTTCCAACACTTGTGCCAACAATTTCCAACTATCACCATAGAGTGGTTCATAAATACAATCGCAATTAATGACAATGGAAAAATCAATATCGTGTAAGAGATTGTCATTCCGTGACCATGTCAATGGGAGAGCACGGATAGTAGTCGTAGCAGCAATTGTTGATTTTGTAGCAGAAGCGTTGTTGTTCTTGTTGTCGTTATCATCGTTGGATGAACCAAAATTGTGTTCAACATTGTGTATCAGTTGCGAAACAATCGACTCTTGATCCGTCAGGTAGGTATCACATCCGTACAGAGAATGACATAGCATCCCCGGAACACCCAAACCGCAACCAAGTTCCAATAGTGTTGCGGTTGGTAACTCGTGGGAATAATTCTCTGCTAAATAGTGGACCATGGCAATGGCAGCATGCCAAACCCGAGTTCCCGCCCATTGAGCACCCGAAAAGAGGGGTGCCATGTCACCCTCTTCTAAAAGAGTGGATAATTCTAATCTTGTCGTTTCGTCATTCAACCATTGAACTTGAATGGCAACCTCCAAGCCATCATTCGTTCGTATCGATTTGAAATTAATCATTTGAAGATATGGATCATTGGGATCATCGTACTCGTAGTCATCGATGCCATCCTCGCTTTCCTTGATGTTGTATTTGTCATCATCATCGCCTTTTTGATTCATTGGTATTTGTGGATTCTGTTGCATTGAAGGCGCCGGTAATGCTCTTACATTACTTTGGTCACCCTGTTCCGTCGTAATGATGTTTTCTTTGTGTTTTGGGATTTTGTGTGAGATGTGCTGATGTTTGGTGGCTGCGAATGAACGATTAAACTACCGTTGCACTGTGCACTGTCACCAATTTCTGTGGTTATCTTTACTGTGCTGCGAAACTACTTGTTACTGTACTCGAGCATCTATGCAAAACGAAAACACTCGGTTGAAAAACACAATTACACTTGTTCCTTCGTCTCCTTGCGTCGCTTCTTCTTCTTCGGTTTCTCCTCATCATTGTCTGCATCAGCATCGTTGCTGGATGACTTTCTCTTCGACTCCTTTCGTTTTGAACGTTTCTTGTCCTTTTTCAATTTCTGACCCGAGGTCTCAACCTCTTCCGTCTTGGATTCCTTTTCTAATTTTGAATCCGTTTCCGCCACACTAATCATGGGAGACGAATCCACAATCGGTTCCGATCGGGAACGTTTCTTGGTCTTGGTCGTTCGGTTGTTGGGTACTCCCCCAAAAATTGCAGCCATATCCGCATCCGATTTGTTTCGCAAATCCTTGGCCTCTCTCATTTTCCTCGAATGGCCGGCATTGACTTTATTCTGTGCTAAAACCAACTTTTTCTTCTTCTTCTTTTTCAATTTCTTCTGTTTAGTACTACCATCATCATTTCCTCCATCGTCACTATCATCATCATTATCATTTACACTCATGGACGAGTGTTGGGATTTCAACGTTTTCAAAACATTTGCAAAGGTATCAGTCGTTTGATTCCATTTGTGATTCCCAGTCACATCGGCACCATCGTGCGTCGCACCAATGCCCGCATCACTGTCGTGTTTCCGCACAGCACGGAGTGCCACTGCGGTACCCTGACGGTCACGTCCCAATCCCGTCCCCTCGGTCCAACCCATTTTCAATAATAATTTGGAACCAATACTATTCTTACTCCAATGGAGATTGCGAGAGTCTTCGGAAGCAACGATCGTCATGATTTGTTGTGTGTTATATATGTTGCTGTTTGTTGTTGCGAGTTGTTGCTGGTTCTGTCGAAGACAATGGGAATGGTGTTTGTAATAATGCCGAAGCGGAATTGAAGACGTGGTTCCGTCATTCCTCGGGCCCGGCCGCTGTTTGCATTTGTATTGTACAGTACCGTGTACCTGTTCACACGATGGCTATTGAGCTAGTATACACTATGGCATACGATAAAACATGATGATACGCCTGTACATGGATGACGAGATGGTTGGTTATCAAAGGATTGGGATATGGTCTATTTCAGAACATTGGAATAGCTCGAACCCTTTATCCCTTTGGAACTAAACATCCCATGATGTGCCACGGGAAGTGTCTCGCAACGCCATTTCTTTCCCTACTTGTGGTACTGTAGTGAAAGTACATGGTGATTTGTGACGCACTCGTGCTAGCCCAAGATGCACCCGTCTTTCTGTCCGATGCGATAGCCGTGGTCCATGATTTTAGTGGTCTGCGGCTGATCCTTGAAAGACGTGAACGCTTGTTGACATGAAAATGTATACTTTTTGAAGATTTCTCGAGAGAAATCCAACACATCATCATTACACACTAAAATCTCATCACAACTCCATCAAGTCACACTACATACTCCAGTACGTAGTACCACGACTCCAAGGTATATCAATCTATTGCAAACCAGACAATCACTCAATCAATCCATATAGTAGGATGATGATTCCATCAACGACGACGACGAAGCTAGTTATCCTTTCCACGGTGATGTTGCTGGCTATTAGTAGCAGCAGTATCACTTCGGTCTCTGCGTTTACCATTGCCAAGTCCAGTCATCACTCATCGCGACAAGTTCTTGTACCGCAATCATTTCAAAACTGCTCCTCCACTCGGCATGTTGTTTGGAAGTAAGAAGAGCAAGGGATTTGCCAAGGATGTTCAGAACGGTGATACTGCTCCTGCCGATGATGATGGTGATGACGAAACTGCTGTTGATGTCGATGATATTGTGCAAGAAGCTGATGACGCTGCTGATGATGTTGAGGAGAACCAACCTAGTGAAGAAGATCAATTAATGACATCCCTCAAGGAAGCAATTCACAATGCCGAATCGGAACTCAAGGCCAAAAAGCTACTCTGTCTCGCATTGAAGAAGATGTTGAAAAGTATACCAAGGTGGGATATGCTCGACGCGTGGCACAAATGGAAGATATGAGGCGTATTCGATTGGTACGTAATAATACAGAAAACATGTTTGGGGTTTTGTTTGCAAAATGTTTTGTAATTGTTGCCATGGTTGGGTCCACAGGCATCGTGTTTCTAACTGCTGTCCCTCCCCTCTTTCTACAAATTGGATTGACTCTATTTTACTCTCACGATGACATTGTATAATCATACTATGTACATATCACACACTCACATACACAGTCCATGCAATCGAGCAACAAGGATGCCTCCAAGGCTGCCATTATTCAAAATTTCCTTCCCGTCATGGATGAACTTCGTCACATTCAAGACGATATTGGTGATGTCGAGTTTGGAAAGAAGTATTCTGGACTGTACGGTACCATGTCATCAGCATTCAAGGAAATGGGTGTAGAAGAATATGGTGTTGCCGTCGGAGAACCCGTCAATCCACAAAAGGTGGCCACGATTGAAGAAGAATACAGTGCTGACATTCCCAAGGGCAGAATCATTCGACCTGTCAGTATGGGAATGGAGTTGGCCGGGAACGTTTTGAGATTGGCACAAGCCGTGGTGAGTTTGGGACCCGTTGTGGAGAATGAGACTGTGGAAGAAGCGCCGGCTGTCGAAGAGGAAGAAACCGCTGATGAGTAGAGGAATAGGTTGGAACATGATATGTGTGTACCTCTGTGATGCTGTAGGAAATTCGAAGTGACAGCCAGGATGCATTCCGGATGAAAACTAGGGTACATGATCGTTAGAATAGGCAATACAGTTAACTACAGTTTGATGATAAACATGAAGGAAAGGAGCTGAGAACTGGATTCGTTTGCCAATTAATGGCCACCCTGCCAATAGATAGTCTACAGCAAAGCGGACGCATACCTCCAGTGCTGGAGTTATTTGGTCGCAGCTACATCCTGATCAATGTCCAACCATGCAGTTGGAAACTCTCGCATCCACAAGGGCGTTCGCAGGGCACGATACACCTTCATATCCTTTTTGATTGCAACAGGTGATGCATAGTATGACGCAATAGCACCGACCTCATCCCCAGCTTGGGAGTCACGATCGCGTTCTTGGTAGTAACCTCGGAGACGATTGGTATAGGCAGAATACGTGGAATAGTAGGTCCCCACAAATGTTCGTGATCGAGCACAAATCAATTGTTCCACCATTTCCATGTACCAAGGCATGAGAGAACCAAACACATCCTTAAAGTCAGAAGCAAAGTAGAGACGGTAGTCTTGACGGAGTGGATCAAACCACGACGGGTCTGCATGGTCCGTGAAACGTACAATGTGGCGCCTTTTGGGATGTACTTGGCAATATCACGAATGATCCATGCAGGATTGGTATTTACATCCGAATGTACATCCTCATAGGATGGTCCACGAATATGGATTGCATCGTAGACACCTCCATCACAATGAGCTCGCAGCCAGTCCAGAATACGAGCCGCCGCACAAACAATCACGTCGTTGTAGCGAATGTGATCTCGAATCATGCGCTTCACAAACAATTCTTGATGATAATCGTGAAAGAAGAAGAAGGAATAAAAGGGTGCGTACAGGAGAGACCGACCCTCAGATGTTGTTGGAATGTGCAATACACGAGCATCCGCGTGGAGTTGGCAAACCTGTCGTCGTTCGGCCAGAAATTCGCGCAATCGCTCAATTTCGGGTGCCTTGACACTCGTCGGTTTGCCCTGAAAGTCCAGCGGCACCGGAGGAGGTCGACCATCCTTTCGTTTTAAAATGCGATCCAAATTTTTCTTCAATTGATTTGGTTTGTGGCTCAGAATACAAGTTTGTGGATCCCAATCATACGGAACCGTCCCGACGGTTCGCAAATATTTATACAGCACACCAATGTCAACTGCGGAATCCCAATTGGTGCGTTTCCAGGGAGGAACTTGTTTCAAATGTCCCGGCAGTGCCACGAACTGTAAAAACTCTTGCATGGTGATGATTCTCAATCCCTTGTACAGTTTCTGCAAAGTAGTACTACTCGGTCCACCTGGTTGTTCTGGTTCGAGTCCCTCAAAGAAATCTTGATAACTGAGGAGCGTCCCATCTCTCATTCCCTGACGGGAGGGTAATACCAACGTCCTTTCGAGTGCGTATGCCATGACAATCATGTGTTCCAATACCATGCGTTGAGAGGCAAAGCCACCCGTGTCGGGTTCAAATGTCAAGAAATAGCGACTGTTGCGACTATTGTTGATGTTATCGACATTGGTCATGCCATTTTGGGAGAATAATTTTGGTTGTTGTTCTTGAGTAGGAGGATGTTTCCAGTAAATAAGTTCTTGGACTGAATTTGGCTTCGTCAATATGGAAGCACACTGTTGCATGTTTGGAGACAATGGAATCGCGTCCTTTCGCTGTCCCAAAAAGTGACCTTGGGTTTTCGGATAATTTGTTGGTTTCTTGTTTGGAATTCTCCTTGTACAAATATTCTCCTTGAAGCAGCTTTTCGAGCTGTTGGCTTGGATTGTTGGGTTTCATAAACATTTCTTTCGGGGTGTCGTTGATAGTCGCAGCATCAGCCCCACCGTTTTGTTGTTGTAGATTCAAGGATAATCCTGTTGTTACATTGAACAAGTTTGACGAGGCTGTTCTGGAATTGTAATCTTTACTGGTGGCGCTCATCACAAAGTTTGCTAGCATTTGTATTTGACTTTGCTCGTGTTGTTGTTGTGCCATGTTCTGATAGTTTTGGTTCATGAGTACTGATATTACATGATGACTCTGTTTCCAAAACACAAAACAACATAGTAGTACGAGAAAAACGAACAATTGAGCCGAAGAGCAACGTTTTGATTTCCATCTTCGTCTTCGCGATGATGATGACAACAACATCCTGTTTGTTCCAGTTGCTGCTCCCACTGCTGTTGTCGCGAGTCCATCATGTTGAGCCGAATAACAAAGCTCTGAAGTATAGTCAGTATCCAATGATATTGGCTCAAGATCGCGTAATGAATTCTTCTTTGAACGCGCCCGACTTGACTTCTTTGTTGACGCCAAGGAGGCATGAGATCGATCTCGATATCGTCGTGAAGAGCGCGTGCCATGGTCCATGGTTCGAATTTTGGTCATCTCCACATGCTGGTGGGGGTGTTATGGGATAGGTCTACATGTACTGGCACGAGAGCTACGGTGCTACTGTGCCAATCACAGTACCGTACTCTATGCACGACCGTAGCTGCTATAGCTACTGTTATAGTCCTGCTCCACCAGTACCAGGTACCAGTAGCACCTCCACTAGTGTGTTAACTGCAGTACCAAACACCACCTGCCAATCTCTCCTTTCTTGCCAAAGGGAAAAAGCAGGAACGTACTAGTCTTGCTCTAATTCTATGCAATGGTGGAACTGACAAAAGTCTTGACCTGGTGCATCACATTTGTTGTCAGAAGCAGCTGTGAAAGATTCTATGTGCGATGATTGCTCCTAGCAGAGCACTTTTGACCACCAACCAATGCATGCGCAATCCTTTGGTTCCTTGCCTTGCACAAGTTATGCTGGTTGTGGAAGGGCCAAAACACAAGTTGATGTATGGCTCATGATGGAGCAGGGAGTGGTTCTACCGGTAGATGGACTCTAATGGGAAAATGAACCGGAAGTTTATATGAACACACAATTCTCATTTGAGTGCTGTGATCACATCTGAGAGTGTTTACAATCAAAATTGATGTGAAAGTAAGGCTTTATTACGGAGAACTTCTCGAACAAAAAAACTTGAAATCTAATTCACGTGTAGCGGCATTAAGACAAACGAGCGAACGAGCGAACGAGCGAACGAACAAACAACAATTGCAAGCAACGCATGAATGAAGGAGCAAACATACGAACGGCGATTGCAACAACGAGCGAAGGATCGAGCAACAGAACGACGATAGCGACGAACGGACGAACAAACGAATGAAGGAACAAACGAACGGCGATAGCTACAAACTGATGCTGCACAAGTAAGCAAACGATGATAACAAGCCCCAAACGAAATGAAAAAAGCAACGGTAGCATTTAACGAATGAGCGAAAGAACGACGATAGTGACAAACGGACGGACGGCGATAGCTACAAGCGGATGAACGAACAAACGACAAGCAACCTGCCCAAACAAACTGACAAACAAACGACGATAGCAAGCAACGCTCGAACAAACAAAGGGCTATAGCAAGAACGAACGAACAAACAAATGAGCAAATGATGACAAGAAGTGAACGACGAACGAACAAACAAACGAACGAATGATTGCAAGGAAAATGTGGACTTGAAAAGTAGCTACCGGTAGTAGCCTGTCCGACAAGGCCACACAGCTGATTTGGGCATAGATAGAATCTATGCAGCCAGTGTATGCTGGTGGGCAAACTAGTGTGACGACATCATCAGACGGATTGAAAAGGATCAACAAATGGTACTATGAATCCAAACCTTGGAATACACAGAATGAAGTCGTTTGTGATTGTCTCATGCTACATGCTACTGTACTGTGCACTGTAATATTTGTACTTGGAGCTCAGAGCCTTAGAGGACTAACTTCACGTGGTGAGAGCACGGAGGGTTTCCTACAGCAATATTAGTATCCCCCTACAGAGTTGTAACATAAGTTTTAAGAATTTTAGGCACGACCACAGTACCATCCAGGAAAGAACATATATCCGAAGGAATTAGCTTATCACATATATGAAGAAGAATGTCAGGTCATGCAGAGCAACGCTGACAAGAGATAAAATGCTAAAATGTGATTGAATTAAATCCGACACGTCACTGCATACACGCCAATGTATGGGGTTTGTCAAAAGAGTCTAATCGTGTGCTCGAGTAACTATTGACAGGCATAGTCATTGCTGACAAGAAGCCAGTCATTAACTTTTTATCAGATGATTGAAGATCGATGACCCATACGCACATTTTGAATTTCTCACATTCTATAACACCATTAATCACACAAGCATTCGAATTCCTGTCAACGATGAAGACATTCTGCTTTGTCGTCTCCTTTCTCCTGGTACTTGGCGATGTCGACGCTCAGCATGATGGGGTAAGCAAACGTCTAGGAAAATGCTTCACTCTATGCTTCATCCGTACACTAACGCTATGTATCACCAGACGAGTACCCACCAGCTTCGTCGAACTCAGACAAAGAAGCACCGTCGTGCAAGCAAACATCCATGCATAGTTATCATCTCTGATAAACAATACATTGACCATCATGTCGAGGACCAGCCTCTAGAATGTGAACTTCAAGCCACCGATATCATGAATGTCACAAAACACAAGGTCGTTAAAGTGAAAGGCATGACAACCAAATGGGCTAGAGAAGAACGCTGTCAAGAGTGGCGTGACAACTCTCTTTGCTTCGAACTCAGTGATTGACGATAGCACGGACGAGCTCATCATTCCAACTGGCGAAACTATCAAAGTAAGTTGATCTCCAGAACAGGGAATTAGGACGGATGCTCTGACATTTGCACATCCAGATCGCTGAAACACACAGCAGCAACACCAAGGACTGACTCTTGTGCTTTTTTATACCGTGCAGCTTGGACGTCGCAACAAAGACAAAGAGGCAGTACCACTACCAGAGATCGGGCAGCTTGGATCCCACTGACATGATTTGGAATCGAAACCTCGCTTCTGTTGTGGTGAGAAAGGACCTAGTCATTCAAATCAAAGCAGCTGATGCGGCAACCACAGCAAGCGAATCGCAGCTTGCAGACGACGTCTTTGGAGCCGCTGGAGATGCACTCAACCTCAAATCACAATTCAACCAGTGTTCTTACGGTCAGCCGCATTTTGAGCCGACCACATCTAACGCCCTTGTTGGTACTGATGGAGTGTATACCGTCAGTCTTCCGAGCACGACCGTGACAGGTGCAGCGGATAATCCCATTGCCTGGGCAGCAGTCGACAAAGCCACGGCGGAGCTTGGTGATCTCACCAGTATTGCTGACCATGTCATGAGATGTATGCCTCCGGGAACGAGCGGTGGTTGGCTTGCTTATGCCTACATCAACCATTGGCTGTCTGTCTTCAACGACTCCTGGTGTGGTTACCCATCAGCAACGATGCATGAGTTAGGTGAGTATTGCATTAAATGCGGTATTGCAATCGAACCCGCTGACCTTCATCGTGACTTACCTCAATTTTCAATATCAGGTCACAATTTCGGTTTGGCACACTCCTCCGAGGGATCGAGTGAGTATGATGATAAAATCTGGGTTGATGGTACGTATCAGATCAGTTTGTGGGATAAGATGTTATCCACCTGCCTAGCGTGTCTTGGTCGATGTTGATCTCACCAATGTTTGTACATTTTCCAGGTACAAGTATACTCTTTCGGAGACGACGACGGTCCGGTCATGTGCTTCAATGGCCCTAAAACATGGCAACTCGGTTGGTTCAGTGACCATCATGTTGAC
This sequence comes from Fragilaria crotonensis, assembly GCA_022925895.1. NCBI lineage: Eukaryota > Bacillariophyta > Fragilariophyceae > Fragilariales > Fragilariaceae > Fragilaria > Fragilaria crotonensis. Next base: position 92,712 of record JAKSYS010000157.1, read on the forward strand.
CTTTCGATTGCCACCGGGATCAGCTGGACTGGCAATTTGGTTGGCTTCGTGCAAAAGGCCAACTCAGCGCTAACTGACAAGATGATCATCCGGATTCAGGGTGCTAACGATGTCTATGTCAGCTTCAATCGAGCAATTGGGATAAACTCTGGAACTCAGGAAGGTATCAACCAAGTCCTTGTTGCCACTCGCCCGAATGGAACAGATTATGCGAATTCACATTGAAGCTGAGTGCCAAGGGAACCTATACGATTCCAAAGTTCAGCGGTACCTCGAGCACTTTACGAATCACTGTGAACTCGATTGCGACCAGCACAATCCCATCCAGAGCCAGTGTTTCCATTGATCTAGTCACACCAACAGCAGCACCGACTCAACGTCCCGCATTAATGCCAATCTTGTCTCCAATATCGGTATCAGCAATCAAACCTTCGTCGAAACCAACTCGGGCTCGAACAAAGGGACCCACCACTCGAGCACCAACGAAGAGACCCACAACTCGAGCACCTACATTCAAACAGAAAACACGAAATAAGTCATGTATAGTAGTGAATAGCTTGTCGGTAAAAGCAACCTGTGAGACTCATTACTTAAAGTATGGTCGTTATCGTGACTAATTTCGCCTCCATCACCGCTGAGTTGGAAATGTTGTTGTTGTTCATCTTCTTTCCAGCTGTCATTGCCGCTCCCCAAGATGATGACGACTCGAACCTAAAATATATACGACATACTATTATGCTGTGTACCTGGTATCATACACAGTTATGAACTCAGGTCTTCCTTGTTACATCCTTCTTCCAAGGTCGTGCCAAAACCAAGAGGCATTGTGGATAGTCATTTTCCAGGATTATTCGAGATGCTCATTCTCATAACATCGGTTCGTTTTCGATCTCGATGATGCGAACGCATGTCAGAATGATCGAGGGATATAGCGGTATCATCATAGAGAGTCATAATACTCTAGGAATACCATATGTCCATTCTTAACAATTATGACTCGTACTACATTGTGGATAGTCATTTTCCAGGATTATTCGAGATGCTCATTCTCATAACATCGGTTCGTTTTCGATCTCGATGATGCGAACGCATGTCAGAATGATCGAGGATATAGCGGTATCATCATAGAGAGTCATAATACTCCTAGGAATACCATATGTCCATTCTTAACAATTATGACTCGTACTACATTGTGGATAGTCATTTTCCAGGATTATTCGAGATGCTCATTCTCATAACATCGGTTCGTTTTCGATCTCGATGATGCGAACGCATGTCAGAATGATCGAGGGATATAGCGGTATCATCATAGAGAGTCATAATACTCTAGGAGTACCATATGTCCATTCTTAACAATTATGACTCGTACTACATTAGTACGACAATTAGGTTGGGAATTTACACAAAGCACATCATACCTTATAGCCCAATGTCAATGGGACATTATCCATCGGTGCATTTCTTCTGATGTTCGAATCTTGTTTTGCTTGATGAGTGATCCAGTGAAGGATCCAGTATCGTAAATGGGCAGGATTCCAGTCTTGTCTCGATTTATCAGTCATCGAAACGAGGAACCAGTGAGACATTAACATCACAATCGATGACCCGACGGCTCGAATGTTGAGACGCACCGCTCGCAAAATTCAATTCGGATCACACAAAATTCGAACTGTCGCACGATGAAGACCTTCTGCTTCGCCTTGTCCGTATTCCTTCTGACCTATGCTAATGTTGCCGCTCAGCTAGATGAGGTAAGCAAACTTCGGAAAATATGCTTCACATTCAACAAATAACTGCAAACGACAAATGCACTAACTGTAACGCAATGTATACGACGCATCTCCAGACGAGTTCTCAGCTGCTTCGTCGCGCCCAGACCAATGGGCGTCGTCGTGCAAGCAAAATCCATGCGTTGTTATCTTCTCTGACAAAGAGTATCTTGACCATCACGTCGAGGAACAGCCTGTGGAATGTGAACTTCAATCCACCGACATTATGAACGTCACGAAGTACAATGTCGTCAAAGTGAAAGGCATGACCACGAAATGGGCTAGAAAGAACGCTGTCAAGAGTGGTGTGACTACTCTCTTTGCTTCGAATTCGGTGATTGATGACAGTACGGACGAACTCATCATTCCAACTGGTGAAACTATCAAAGTAAGTTGCGCTGCACATGAATAAGTATTGCTCTGGCATGCGAACGTCATGTTGACCGAAATAAACAATGTGACAATGGTCTAACCTTGGTGCTTCTCTTTCACCACGCAGCTTGACGGACGTCAATAGGAGCAGTGGTAGCAGTATTTTGGCAAGCATGGATCCATCTGATTTTTGGATCGAAACCTCGCCACTGTCGTGAAGAAAGTCTTGGTCCTTCGAATCAAGCAGCTGACGCGTCAACCACCGCAAGCGAGACGCAGCTTGCAGACGACGTCTTTGGAGCCGCTGGAGATGCCCTCAACCTCAAATCACAATTCAACCAGTGCTCTTATGGACAGCTACAGTTTGAGCCGACAACATCCAACGCCTTGGTTGGTACCGATGGTGTGTACACCGTCAGTCTTCCGAGCACTATCATTACGGGTGCGGCGGATAATCCCATTGCCTGGGCAGCAGTTGACAAAGCCACGGCAGAACTTGGTACTCTCACCAGTTTCGCGGATCATGTGATGGTATGCATGCCTCCAGGAACGAGCGGTGGTTGGATTGCGTATGCCTACATCAATCATTGGTTGTCTGTCTACAACAATGCATGGTGCGGATACCCGTCAGGACTGCTACATGAGTTGGGTGAGTCTTGTATCGTTTTCTATTTACAGGTGCAGTTTCGCCTGCTGAGGTTCGTCGCGACTAACATCAATTTGCAATATCAGGCCACAACTTGAACCTTGCACACTCCTCTGAGGGATCGACTGAGTACGGTGATCAGTCCGGACTGATGGTAAGTGCTGCGTCTGCACAGCCTTTCGTACAAACCCTCTTTTGAAAGGACGTTGCCCACCTGTGCAACGCGTCGTGGCCGATTGTGATCTCACAGATGCTTGACTTATCCAGGGATATTCTTATGGAAACGACGATGGTCCAATCATGTGCTTCAATGGCCCTAAAACATGGCAGCTTGGTTGGTTCAGTGAATATCACGTTGACCTTCGACTGCAACCGGGATCAGCTGGTCTGGCAATTTGATTGGCTTCGCGCAAAGGGCCAACGCAGCCGGTACTGATAAGATGATCATCCGAATTCAGAGCAGCTCTACGGATACGTATGTCAGTTTCAATCGCAGGATTGGGATTAACTCTGGAACTCAGGAGGGTGCCGATCAAGTTTTAGTTGTCACTCGGGCGCCCGGAACTGGTTATGCCTTGTCGAATTTGGTAGCGAAGCTGAGTGCCAGTGGAATCTACACTGTACCAAACTTCAACGGTTCCACCAGCACATTGCGCATCACGGTGAACTCGATTGTGACAAGCACAACCCCAGGCAGAGCAAACATTTCCATTGATCTTATTCCTCAAACGACCAATGCACCTACAAGGGCACCAACACGGCTACCCACCCGATCGCCCACACAAGTGCCAACTCGATCGCCAACTCAAGCTCCAACGTTGTCACCAACGCGAGTGCCGACTCAAGCTCCAACGCAATCACCCACGCAAGCGCCAACTCAAGCGCCAACGCAATCACCCACTCAAGTGCCAACTCAAGCGCCAACGCAATCACCCACTCAAGTGCCGACTCAATCACCAACTGGTGCGCCGACACCAGCTCCCCAACTGATGCGCCGACGCCACCTCTCCCAACTGACGCCCCGACGCCTGCTCCCCAACCGATGCTCCAACTCAAGCACCGACCGAATCCCCACAGAAGGCAGGAGCACCGACCGAATCCCCACAGATGCTCCAACAGGATCTCCCACCCTTTCTCCCACAGAAGCGCCAACCGAATCACCAACACTATCTCCCACACAGGGACCAACGGAAGCATCCACTCCAGCTCCCACAGAAACGCCTACCGAAGCACCCACCCGGTTCCCCAGAAGCGCCGACCGAAGCACCCACCCGGTCTCCCACACGAGCGCCGACTGGGCTCCTACTCGTGCACCTACATCGAAACCAACATCTCGTGCTCCTACAACTCGTGCTCCTACAACTCGTGCACCGACAAGGAGACGCCCCACTAGGAGACCAACACGAAGGAACAACAACCGAAATAACTTTTTTCGAGATGAACAGACAGAGCCTTACTATGGATATAGCCATGAAAGATTTGCATTTCAGCCACGTACCACATTTCTCACTGATGTCTGGGCTCAAGTAGCGTGGTAACAGTTAAAAGTTTCGGTTCTCCGTTGGCTGCTCTCTTTAACGTGTTTCCACGACAATCGTAGTTGAAGCCACCAAACTTTGGTGGTGCATTCTTTGATATTTGTTGGGCAGAGATGGTCTGGACTCTCCTCACTTGGCGAACACTGTAAGCGACTGGGCATTCTTACAGCATACCGCATCACCCGACACCACTCCTCACTGCTGACGAAAGGTGTTCAGAGCGCAAAATGTTCGTCTTTAATTTGTATTGATGACATTTGTCAATTCATCAACAATTTGTGACATGTCCCTCAATTCAAATGAAACACTTGGACGAGACCAAAAGTACGGCATTGCCCATCTTATGTTGGGGGGTTGGCGCTCTGACCTTGATCGTCTGAGTCCTGTTTCTCCACCTTCCACCACCAAGAAGTATGGTACTGACCGAATGATTGACTTTATGTTAGTATCTACCAATATATCGGAGAATCGGTTCGTCATGCTGGTGAGTATCTGGCAAATGATGATGGTATCTTCTCAAAGCATCGTTGACTCTTTGTTGATGTCGACTTTCACAATCTCATGGGTTTTCCAAATCTCAAATGGGTTCTCATGGGACCCGATCGCATCCATCGATCATTTGTACCCTTGCAAGCTCTCACTTGTCGTCTGGACTTCAAATTTGTTGATGCAATTACGTAATTCGTAGTACAACACATATCATAATTTGTGGCAACGAGTAACCAACCTTGTCGTCATTGACAGTAGATCAATGTTAATTCCGGCTATGAATAACGATCAACAATGCACCAATCGATTGCGACAGCGACTCATTCCAGACGCCCATCGGAATACCCTCTCAAGTGCCGACCGTAGCTACCACTCCATCGCCCATACGAGCACCGACGGGAGCTCTTGGTCGTTCCATGCCAGGTCGTGTGATTTAGTCTCGCCAAGCTTTCCTCCCGACATTTTCTGTCGCAAATCGATTGTTCTGATTCAATTGGTGAATTTCATCGGCCTTTGCTTATCTAGCAACAGCATGTTTTTGAGATAAAAGACGTCGGATGGCGGTAGATGGCTGGGATCGGTTCGAGTGAACCAGAGAAAAATCACAAACTCAGCTCATTCCGAGGAACGCACTATAGAGCAACGGAAGAGAGCTCAAGGATGCCTCGGTTCTGGTCCAGGATGCAATGGTATACCATTAGTATTCAGGTAGGTATTATCGCGCGTTCTTCCTTCGCCTCCACCACCGGTCATTTCGAAAGGCTGTTATCGTTCTTTCCAGCTGTCGTTGTCAGTCCACGAGAGCATGCAGACTCGGAAAACGTACTGGCCAACATGTTTAGTGTGGACTAATGATGCCATAGTTCCTCCGCGGTCATGACAATACAAGAGGCATAGTGCATTTGTGCATTTCATGGTCATCCGCAGATTTATTCATGATGCACATGTTCATGGGTTGGGGTTTTTTCCGCTCTCAATGCCCGTTGTGTGCTATGATACCAGTACTTACATGGAGTCCTTGATGCGGGAAGAACAATCAAGGGGTGGGCATCCGAACAGAGTACCGTATTGTACCAGGTACCTGCACTACCATGTCCACGCCCAGCTGTTCGGATTACATTTGCTACTCCCATGATTCTTTGGTGGTGTTCCTAACACCGCATTATTTAGCCGGAATGCCAATCTCTTCGAAACCAATCCGAACTGAATGTACACTTGAGTCATCGGGACATGATATACGTGCATTTTCGGATGTTTATTCTTGTTTCCATGTATTAGTCATCAAGTCGTCGGATAAACTCATTCACCGTGGACACAGTCATAAACAAACCACGATTGCAATCGTGGTTCGAATGATGATGGAGACATATCGAAAGGAAAATCGATGACCGGTCAACCGGTCATCTCGAATTTTGAGACGCAAAACGTTGCCATAAAATCATTGAGACTGGATCACACAATAAAACTTTTTGTATTCGAGTTGCACGATGAAGACCTTCAGCTTCGCCGTTTCTTCGCTCCTCCTGACCTTTGGCGATGTTGCCGCTCAGGTAGATGGGGTAAGCCAACTTCAAAAAAGATGCCTCACACTATGAATCAAAAACCAGCAAACGACAAATGCACTAACGCCGTGTTTACACAACGTATCTGCAGACGAGTTCTCAGCTGCTTCGTCGCGCTCAGTCCAATAAGAACCGCCGTGCAAGCAAAAACCCATGTGTAGTTATCCTCTCTGATAAGGAATATCTTGACCATCACGTCGAGGACCAGCCTCTGGAATGTGAACTTCAATCCACCGATGTCGTGAAGGCCAACGGAATCAGTGTGGTGAAAGTGAAAGGAAAGACAACCGGATGGGCCAAAAAGAACGGAATCGAAAGTGGTGTGACCACTCTCTTTGCTTCGAACTCAGTGATTGATGACGATACGGACGAGCTCATCATTCCAACTGGAGAAACGATCGAAGTAAGTACTTCCGGACATTAAATACATGGCCACGATTGCAAACTGAACCATGTCATCTCACCCCGATCCTTCTCTCAAATCACAGCTTGGACGTCGCAACAAGAGCAGTGGAGGCAGTTCCAAGGCAACTGGAGCTGGCAGTTTGGATCCAGCTGACTTGATTTGGAATCGAAACCTCGCTACTGTCGTGAAGAAGGTCTTGGTCCTTCGCATCAAGCAGCTGACGCGTCAACCACCGCAAGTGAGACGCAGCTTGCAGACGACGTTTTTGGAGCCGCTGGGGATGTCCTTAACCTGAAATCACAATTCAACCAGTGCTCTTACGGTCAGTTGCAGTTTGAGCCGACCACATCCAACGCCTTGGTTGGTACCGATGGAGTGTATACCGTCACTCTTCCAACCACTATCATTACGGGTGCGGCGGATAATCCAATTGCCTGGGCAGCAGTTGACAAAGCCACGGCAGAACTTGGTACTCTCACCAATTTCGCGGACCATGTGATGGTATGCATGCCTCCAGGAACGAGCGGTGGATGGATTGCGTATGCCTACATCAACCATTGGCTGTCTGTCTTCAACAACCAATGGTGCGGATACCCGTCAGGACTTCTACATGAGTTGGGTGAGTCTTGTATTGTTTTGTAATTACAGGTGCAGTTTCGCCTGCTGAACTTCGTCGCGACTAACATCAATTTGCAATATCAGGCCACAACTTGAACCTTGCACACTCCTCTGAGGATCGACTGAGTACGGTGATCAGTCCGGACTGATGGTAAGTGCTGCGTCTGCACAGCCTTTCGTACAAACCCTCTTTTGAAAGGACGTTGCCCACCTGTGCAACGCGTCGTGGCCGATTGTGATCTCACAGATGCTTGACTTATCCAGGGATATTCTTATGGAAACGACGATGGTCCAATCATGTGCTTCAATGGCCCTAAAACATGGCAACTTGGTTGGTTCAGTGAATATCACGTTGACCTTTCGACTGCAACCGGGATCAGCTGGTCTGGCAATTTGGTTGGCTTCGCGCAAAGGGCCAACGCAGCCGTTACTGATAAGATGATTATCCGGATTCAGAGCAGCTCTACGGATACGTATGTCAGTTTCAATCGCAGGATTGGGATTAACTCTGGAACTCAGGAGGGTGCCGATCAAGTTTTAGTTGTCACTCGGGCGCCCGGAACTGGTTATGCCTTGTCGAATTTGGTAGCGAAGCTGAGTGCCAGTGGAATCTACACTGTACCAAATTTCAACGGTTCCACAAACACATTGCGCATCACCGTGAATTCGATAGTGACTAGCACAACCCCAGCCAGAGCAACTGTTACAATTGATCTTGTTGCTCAAACAGCGGCCCCGACCAATGCGCCTACGAATGCACCAACCAGGGCACCCACCTATCGCCCACACCGGTGCCAACGCAATCACCTACTCAAGCTCCAACGCTATCCCCACTGATCTGCCGACTCTTGCGCCAACGGGTGTTCCGACGCCTGCTCCTCCAACTGATGCCCCAACACCTGCTGCCCCAACCGATGCTCCGACACCTGCCCCACCAACCGATGCTCCAACTCAAACACCGACGGGATCACCAACAGAAGCGCCGACCGAACCACCCACCCTTCCTCCCACCGAAGCGCCGACCGAATCTCCCACGCTACCTCCAACACAAGCGCCGACCGGAGAACCTACCTCCCACACAGGCGCCGACCGGAGCACCCATTTCCTCCCACGACCTCCGACTGGAGCACCCACATTCCTCCCACGACCTCCGACTGGAGCACCCACCCTGTCTCCCACACGAGCGCCGACTGGAGCCCCACTCGTCCCTACATCGAGTCCAACGACTCGTGCTCCGACGACTCGTGCTCCGACGACTCGAGCACCTACGAAGAGACCCACAACTCGTGCAAACAAAGAAACCAGGAAACAAACTTGTCTAGTCTTGTGATTCGAAATTGTTGAAGCAGCGTTGCACATCCCGTGTTCAACAGACAGAGCCATAATGGTTTTAGCTATGCATGATTAGCATTTCAGCCGTTTTACACTTTCCGATGATTCCTGGTCTAAAGTTACCAAGTAGAATGGTACAACCATCAAGTTTTCGTTCTGACGAACACAATGACATTTGATGCCACCAAAAGTGTGGTGCGTCCTCGGGTCTTTGTTCTGACGTAGTGATTCCATCGCTGCAGAAATAGAGCTCCGTTAAAGAAGTCTGAGCATGTCTCCACTTTGGTCGCATTTCGTTTAACGAGACATTTGTGGCTGGCAGTTGCGTCACTCTGAACGCTGGATTTTGGTTCACGTTTCATAACGCGGTTGTTCCGACTCAATTGGTGAATTTCATCGTCGTTTCACGTCCACTTCGAGATTTTCTCAGGACAACTATACCGGCATTTTAGCAACAGGTAGATTTATCGCGCCGATGACGACGTTGTGGGGAGGCGGGTTGTAACGGCTCAAATCGGTTGCGCTAGAGGAAAGCTATGTAGAAACCCCGCTTGCGCATCATCAATGCATTATTAGGAAACCAAACCTGTGTCCCGTGACGAAGAGACATATTTCAAATGGAAGTAGCCGTGATGGATTTGCCTGTTGTGTCAGTAAAACAAATTTCACCAGCGTCTGGTCTCCAAAGTAGCTTGGTAGAAAAATTGCAGGCTCTCCGCCTGCTGCCGAAGCAGTTCCACGGATTTCAATGAAAATTGAATTGAACCATCGGCTGACTTCCGGGCGTTAGTTGATCGCAATAGATGCAGCGCCCAATTCAGATATTGTGGAATTTCCACCTGCGTCAGTTCTTTGATGTAGGAATTCCCTCCTCTTTAGAAATAGAGCTCGACGAACCTTTGCAAAGCCCGGCTTATTGTTGTATTGCTTTTCGTGAGGCACTTGAGGTATATTGATATCAGTATGAAGGCAGCACATTTTCTCTTCGCATTTCAAAGTCAGGCTTTGTGATTTGTAATCGAATGCCGCAAAAGATCAGTAAAGCGATGCTCTGGTAAAATTGATAAACTTCATCGTCCTTTACAGCCACCATAATATTGAGCTGGAGGATTTCGCGGATCAGACCTCCATGATTTTCTCCCCTCAGCACTAGAAGCATCGTAGAGTAGACGAAGTTCAACGAACCCATTCACATGTACCATATGAGGACTCTAATAGCCGCGCCAGTTACGTCTGTAACCTCTTGCCATTCCTCGTTGACACATTTATCATCTTGTCCTCGAGCTCGAAACTGGATCTAACCTCTTTCAGTTGATGAATACAACACAATCTGATCCAGAGCAAAACATCCTGTTGGATTCATTGGATTACAGTGCTCGAACAGTTCGATTCCTGTGAACCGTTCGATTCAAATAAACTTTCGGCAAATATGTACGGAGTAGTTTCCAATGCAAGCACTTCTTGTGGTTTTTTTATGATGATGATGAACAAAGAATCTGATGACGATGAACAATGACACAATGACAGATGAGAGGTGATGGAGGAGCATACTATTAGAATGCAAGGAAATGACGTCAA